>JAULBM010317226.1:0-13755 GCA_032357055.1 Geukensia granosissima | reverse complement strand
CAAATATGGGGCTTAACGTACATACTCCTTTATTTTCCAAACTCACCTGGGGCCGTCATGGAGGTTTACTAATTTACTAAAATTGTAACACCAAAGATGGTATGGTCACCTTTGATGTGTATGCTGTTCATGGTTAATATGATTTGCCATGTTTCTTAAGGATGTTCGCTGCTCATCTATTTGATTTTTTGTCAGATTTTCGGAATCCTCTTGTTTCATCCATTTAAGTGCATTAAAAAGTTTTGCCCATTAACACACACTTTTCTTTTTTACATTCTAATTTTATGAAGTGTAAAGAGTCTTTTTTGAAAATATTACAAAATTCTATTTCATTTTTTCATAGTTTGTTTTAGAAATGAGTGGCCAATGTTAAATATATGAAAAATCTAGAGAATTTGTTTCCCGCAAAATTTTCAAAGCCTTATAACCCAAAAAGTAGCACATTGACCCACAATTTTTTTTCTGGTCTTTTTTCTTCTATGTTAAGCACTACATATTTATGACAGTCTTTTAAAAAGCTTTTTATTTCCAAATTGAGTAGCGAACATCCTTAAAATGTGTCCGTAAAACCACATAATCCATGTTGTGCGTCAATTTTACACTATATTTCTACAATAATTTACTGTGTTTTTGTTTTATCTGATGGGATTAATTATACATGTACTTAGATTTTTCCAAGTGGGAGGAGTCCAATGGAACGCAGGTTCTGTGTTATTCTTGAGCTATTCTCAATGGGAGGAGTCCAAAGACACGTTCAAAGACACTTACTAGCCAATCGCAAGTCGACAATATTACTAATTAGTAAATATCGGATTATATAATGAGGTGTGAAGGAGACCTGATGTGTGCTAATTTTCAGCATCTAAGTGTCAAATGTCTCAAACAGAAGATAAAATATATGTCATTACTGTTGACTAAGGACTAACCAAAAGGGATAATCTTAGCACCACCTATAATGCAGAAAATATATTTACAAGCCAAGAAGTTTGAGCTAATCGGATGTATACCAGTTTTTTTTCTATGTATGCTACAATTAATTTGAAAATTTTGTCCGTAACGATCTACAATGTCCTCCTTCTTGTTTGACATTTTACAAGGACAACCTTTTTCTTTATAATGCAAGACTTTTTCAATTTTCGGAATGTGTATTAAAGATGCAGGAAACGCCACGTTTTTTTTAATATAAAACAACTACGGAAGGTTGCGGTTGTATAATAAATATGGGCTTATTCAAAGTTGAGTCATTTCTTGTTATCGGCCGTTAAAATCAAGTGTGGTCCTAAAAATCAACCAATCCAGAAAACCAAACCAAATATCCAGCATTTTTTTTTACACACAGATAGGGTAGAAAATATTATATCTATATTTCAAAAACTCCATATGTGGTTAAGTTGTCCAGAGGTTAAACTAAGTATCCATGCCTTTCTATTTACCATTCACCAACTCTAAACGACTGATAACAAGACCGCGTGTTATATACTCGAGGCACCATGGGGGAACTTGTAATAGGGGAATATTACAAGTTCACCCCAGTGCCTCTCATATATAAGAAATGGAGAACAAGAAACCATAAAACCTGAATGTGGGTAAAATCTGATAAATACTAAATTATGACAATACAACAATTTATTCTTTATCTAGAATGACATAAAAAATAGAAACATATACATAACCAATACTCACAAATATGCGTGCCGGGGAAAGAATAGGCACTAGGTATCTCCGTCCTTGAGGCACTAGTGCTCTAAAAGGGGCGTCCCTGATTGTGGGGGATGTATAAATTCACAATCCATCAGGAGGGAGACGTAAAATACACCCCGTGTTTGGGAAATGCCGCGTCCTAAGCACGCTAAAGACCCCTTGTAAAAGCTCTTTTTGAGTGGTCCGTAGGCAGCCAGTTACAAGGCTAAATTTTCCGCCCCTATCCATCCCGCAATTTTTTCAGTGGCAGTCTAAAAGTCCCTCCCATACCGGTCCATTTGTTACAGTCTACATACTGATTTATTGTTTGCTAACTTGTTTCCGTCCTGAATATGCATGAAATATTTGCCACTGGACGTTAAACAACAATCAATCAATCAATTAAAAAATCATTAAATGAAGATAGGATATGTTACTCTTCTCAAAGTGATGCATTTCATAGACATATTAAAACTTCTCTTTTCTTTCGAATTAGGAAATTATTTATAATCATTCCATGACAATATAACTAAATGTTTTTGAGATCATTAAAATACATCTATTGTCTCTATGTATAAAGTGCAACCCTCACTGACGGATAAAGATAACATCGCAACACCTTTAACAGGAAAAATTGGCTCATTTTTTCAGTACATGCATTATCAATCTCCATAAATGACGGATAATATCACTTGTAAACTCCGCTTGTTTTTAAAATACTTAAACTGTTTTTATCTTAACCGGAAAAGCTGCATCATTAATTGTATGAGTAATAACGTATTTCGGATATTTTTCATGACTGTGCATTATTCAGTTTAAATTAAAGCCCGTGTGCTGAATATTGACGGTTCCTGCAACAACTCGATATATTTAAAACTTTTACTCAATAACTATAAGAAGGAAATAAGATAATTAAATACTACTCTTATAACAGATGTAAAGAAACCTTACGTACATATTCATTCGGATATCATTTCAAACATTTATTACAACATGCTAGTATTTAAACGATGTTTTCCTGTTTTCACAGAAACGTTATTACATAAAGTCACAAATTCATTTGTTACAAATTAAGCAATTTGTATATTTTTGCAGTTTTTATATAACTTATAAATTCGTTATTATACCAGTTGTGAATAACATCGATTGTGACTGTAATCCGCCTTTGTCTACTGAGTTACACGACGGGTGCCAATGGTGAAGCAGGAGTTGCTTACCCTTTAGAAGCTGATGAACTCACCCTGGTTTTGGAAGGGTTCGTGTTACTCCAGCTTTTGTTTTAGGTGTAGTGTAGTATGTTCTATGTTTGTCTTTCGTTTCATTTTATTGCCATAGTCTTGTCTGTCTTCCGATTTAACAATATCTGTCTGCCCATTTAGTATCTTCGAATTATTCTTTCGTCCGCAATAACTGGATCTGCCATGCGGTCGATGAAACGAATCACCTAATCGTGCATTATTCAGTGAAAAAACATCATCTTTAGAATAGAAGCTTAAATTAAATATTTGGGCTAACATTCTTTCTTCTGTGATATATTTTGAAGAAAGTTTGCCTAAAACGAATGACGTAATAGATCACAAGTAATGGTCAATGGAATGCCGACCATTTGCTGGAAACTCATCAATTGAACTGAACAAAGATGTTGTCAATTTGGAAATCTAACATTTTTCTGATTTCCATCTCTTTATAATTTTTTTTTGTTGCAGTCAATATGGCATGTTTTGATTTAACTGCCAACGAAGTATTTGCACCGTTTTTCCTCGTTCTTTTCTTAGAAAGCAACTAGGAATGTGATGACTTGAGAATTGAATAGAGTTTGAAAAAGACAAATGTTTGATGCTGGTACAACATTAAAGGGATCTTGAGTTTAAAATTCGCTTAAGCTCTCAAGTATCCACATTTTATTGATGCCACTTCTTGTAAAGTTCAAAGCTTTTAGAGCGGCTTGGTGCAACATTTGCATGGACAATCAGCAATAAAACGCTGCTTGTGAGAACACTTCGGTAACTGTGGTATCCAATAAAATAAACAGAGATTATGAGCCTGGAAATTTCGAAGGAAGACAAAACTGAAATATGATTATCACCTATCTCCTAATTTGAAAATGTGAGTTTTGTAAGTTGAATTGTCATGTGTGCTTTCAATACCATTAATTAAACAATCGATGTTTTGCATACAATAATGATATTTGGGGTTTCATCTGCTGGTATCACAACATATTTGTCATGAATGATAATTCTGAGAGATGTCGCTTTTTATAAGGTTGCTTATTCTAACTTGAATAAGTGATCTTACAGCTTCACCTATTACATAAGGGTATGAATTTATTTTGGTCTTTCTCCTTATGTACAAGCAGGGAGCCTCTTTCTACATTTTTCCCTTTGTCGACAGCTTCATCAATGCCTCTGATTCGATAACCCCTGTTTATAAGGATGTTTCCTGAACTCGTTCAAATTATGAATCTGAAGCTGTTCTTAGGAGAAATTCGTTTTATACATAATGCTTCACTGTAAGGGATACTGCGGTATAGCAGCTTTTTGGCGAGATTTACTGATGTTTGTCCGTCTCTTTCTTATGTAAATCTCTGGTGAAGTATAGTATTAATCTGTTTTTATTACTCCAACACTTAGTAAACGTGGCTGGGGCTGTTGCAATTTTTACACCTTACTTTAACTCTTACACTAAGTAAACATGGCTGGGGCTGTTGCTATTTTAACACCTTGCTTTAAAGTGTTATAAACAAAACAAAGTGTTACAGTCGTACTATTTTCTATATTATTACTTACCTTGTTTTATTTGCTCGTAGTTATCGATGACCAATTTTAAAAGCGTTGCATTTATTAAAAGGAATCATAGAAGGCTTTCATGACTGAATGTGATTGACTACCGCCATTTAATAATTATCTTTGCTGGATTTTATAATTTGCAAAGCTTTTTGGTACTAAATACCGGTTATATGAACATTCTGTTTTCAGATAAGAACTTACTTGCACAAATGTACATAGTCTTCTGGTCCTGTAGTTGTCACCGATATTAGAAATCGAAATCTAATGAACTAAAGCTAATATTTCAACGAGAAATTATGCAGACACAATCCAGATGTGGATTGTTTCTTTCTGGCATAAATTCCTATTCTTTCTTTTAAATGTATTGTACGTGGATTCAATATTTATGTACACAGTGTAGTATCAGAGACTGTTTATATGTCTCTGGTAGTATAATTAATATATACAAGTACTCTTCGTCTCATACTTAGTGAACTTTTCACCTCTCCGAGTGATTAATTCTGACCGACAAACATTACGGAAATGAGTACTCATTTGTCTCCTTCCATGATCTTGACCTATTTTCAAGTGCAAATGTAAGTGGTCATATGTCCACGAAACATATCTAAATTCTACTGTGCCTTAATGACCTTCGTAAGTACTTTTTGTAACCATTGTCGTGTTATGTTGCGACTACAACCAGCTGTCAGTGTACCTGCTGCTGTTGCTTTCTTATTTCATAAAACAGGGGAAGCAAGGTTTTTGATTTGTTTTTTAGTTTACAGTGTGGATAGGTGGTGAAAAAGGTTGAAAATCAAGTGTTTTAATGTTGTTGCAAGATTAAAAAATTAAAGAGAGACCTTAATCTGATATATTGCAACATTTTTTTTTATTTTAACAATTTATATTTGATTCACACGACCTCTAGAGTGGCTTACCTCCAGTAAATCTTAAGACCGTTTTTAACTGCTGATTAAAAGGTAGTATGTAATTTGGAAAGACGTTTTGTGGAGATTTGACACACATAGCAAGTTACACTGTTTACTTATGTAGTTTTGGAGTCCAATAAAATGAATGAATATCATCATAATCTTTCTGCTAGGTTGAAAACACAGGCTCGTATCTCATCATTTAAATGGGAATATAGACAAATATAATTGTACGGGCTATCAGTATATATTTTCTATTCTAAATTAATGCCAAAACGTAAAAGATTTCTTTTGTAGATTTCGAAAAAAAGAAGGCCGATGACAAAGTGCTAAAATTTTTGTCCCTCCGATAACTTTCCGGTGGCAGTCAAAAGCCGTTACCATTTTCTGTCAGACCCAACTCCCTCTGTTCTCGTCGTGAAAAACATATTATTTCCCAAGGGACGTTTAGCAACCATCAATCAATTCATCAAATTTGAAATGGATAAATGTTAAACAAATTATAAAGCCATATTTAATAGATATTTTTAAATCATTTCTCTTCTCGAAAGTCTTGTCATAGTAACATTAACATTAATAAAGACTTGATTGACATGGCGATTCAAAAATTTATGTGATGAAACTGATTTAAATGAAATAAATATGACTTGTCGTTTAAACAAGTGTCGACGATATCATGGCATTTCAGGAAAATATTGCAATTGGTGTCATGGAGATTAACTTAAGTTCCATCATAATGTGATGAATATCTATTCATGTAACTATCATGACTAGAATTTTGACTACTGATCTTTCATTTATTTCCCCTAGCGTGTTTGATGAAGGTAAATCCAGAAAAGCGCTTTAAACGGAATTATTTTGGCTTTTGAACAATTATTATAAACGTGAGATGTGCATCGTGTTTTTCTGGCATGTATACCATATTTATTACGAAGTTCTTTCGTATGCTGTGTGGAAGTCGTAAAAAAGCTTTCTCCTGCTTGAGTTATATCATCTTATTTATTTTCGGATTCTGGAATGTTTGTTTGAAATCTATAGTTTACATCTTTTCAACATTGTTATTTGTAAAATTCTGGGATTTGCTTTTAAACATTTCTTATAAACGTATGTTAGATGCGAATCGAGTATTTTGACATATATTCCATATTCGTTCTTTTAAAGAATTCTCATAATTCTCATCTTGAATAAGAAAAACAATATTGTGTTGATGATAAATAAAAAGTACGTAAATATCGCTTATTGTCCTCTGACTTCGTATCGCCCAGACAAGGAACCATCACTAATGAGCGGTAAGATACGGTGGTCCATCAAAGACGGAAAACACTACTTGTTATGAGCGCTTACCTCCGTTTTTTAACTGCATTTTGCTGTAAACCGGAAAGACTACATCATCCAGTTGTCATCATTACTGTACGTTTTGTTATAATAAGGGTGATAAATTACAAAGTAAAGATCATCTTTGTCATTTCTTAATCTGATATTTGAACTTGTTTTTTCAATCTTCATGAACAAAACATGAAATGTAAAATTAGGGATAAGAATGAACAGCCAAAACACAAGAGACTGAGCTCTTGAAACGTACATTAATAACCTTATTCAACTGGAAATATGTGCACTGGAGTGGTCTCCAGGGCTCGACTCACACAGCTGACCCAGCGCGATCCCTAGGTGCGGATATGGGATCCCTAACGTTGTAAGGCTGACTGGTCATACTACGGAAAGCCTGAGCGTCGACCATAGTTGGAGACGTGTGTTGAGAATGCCACGCTCCATGCACTTAAAAGATGTCGTTTTAAGATTTCGAAGTATAGAAGGCTGATGCAGCTACAAAAGGCTAAGTTTTTCCTCCCTACCCATACCTCCCATTTTCCGGAGGCAATCAATAGCCGTTGCCTTGTCGGACCAATCCTTCCTCTCTTTTGATAATTTCGATAACTGTTAAACTTGTTTTCGTACTGAATATGCATAAAATATTTGTCATTGGTCGTTCAGCCACCAACAATCGGTCGTCGAATTCGAAATGGAGAAATATTTAACAAATAAAATCAGCCAGAATATATTGATATTGGTTAAATCATTTGTGTTGTTATCTTGTCACATTTTACATTAACATGGATTAAGGACATTGCTGACTGAAAATGATTCAAATGAAATGAAATCTGACATGCCGTTTAAATAAGTTTGGACGATCTAATGATATTTCTTCTCCTCTTAAATAAATAAAACTTTTTTTTGTCAGTGATAAAAATAAAAGTCCGTGAACTGTCTTGTTTTGTATATCATATTTAGTTTACAGTTGTGTTCTGGTAACTTCGTGTCACCTAGAACAGGGAAAATCACTAATGAGAGATATTATGTAAGCTTGTTTTCAACTCCCATCAATGACGGAAAAGCCACTTGTTAACAGTACTTGCTTCTTGTTGATAACAAAATTTCGCGGAAATCATCGATTATAAAAATATATTTTTAATATCTGTATTGACTGTGCATTAATTACTTACGCCTTCTAAAACATTTGAAATGCTCAATATGTTTTTATTTACCCTTTTGGCTTTTTCTGTTGAAGTGCCTTATTTGATATACTAATTCGAAACTTTTATTGAATAAGTGTCGTACAACTGACCAATGGGAAGGAAATAGACCAATGTCTCTTATATATATTTTACTTTCCACACTAACTTCTACGAATCGTCGAATACTAAGTATATTATACATAATTTGAATTCTCTCAAAAATATGTGTTAATAAAAAACTACCATACTTATGCCACATTGATAAACTTGCACTTTGACATCACTGGATCAATTTCTCTGCTGGTGGACCTGAAAACCATGAGGATATTTCCCTGCCCAGTCGTCAGTACCACACGAAGTTTATCGAATGATTACAGAAATTTGTTGCATTTGCTCAAATTCTAAACCAATAAAAACACGAAAGATTTCGAAGAGTATTAAACCGAGAAGTTGTCCCTACATCCAAATATAGTAAAATATACACTCATATCCAAACAAATCGAAATCTGGAGCCAAATCTGACGTTAGTGACAACTATGTGCAATACTTGTCTAAGCCTTTCCGTAATTACAATGCTTAAGAATTTTAATAAATGCAGCAAATTTTTGTACAATATTGTTTGATAAATTTGATGTCAGACGATTCTTAAAACTAGGCTTGTGAATACATTCGGGGACCTCTGGTCCACCGGAAGAGGCATCGTCCCAGTTGTTTTAAAATAAAAGTTGATCAATGGTGAACAAATATTGTGAATTTTGTAATGCTATTTGTACATTTCAAGGAGTCACATCAGTACCATTATAGCTAAAACATCGGAAGTCCAAGACCCAACATGGTCAAAGAGGTACTCAAATCCAAACAAACTGAAATAGGAAGCCTAATCTGACATAATTTACAACTACTATATTTCTTTAAAGACAGCCGCTGCATTGCTCATTTTTTTATTTGGTATTAGGCCTTATTTGTGGGTTTGTGGCAGGAATGAAATGAAATGGAATGAACATGCACCATAGAATCTCAATATTCAGATATATTCTGTATACATCTTGGCAGCTCTTTTTATTTCTATTTTTAAGTTCCATACACTGCCTATTACGATGATGTACACGTGGTTCTTCGCCGTACTCAGAAGCTGGAACAACAAACCCACGTTTCGATTTCGTTTAAAAATTGTCAATAGATTTACATGTCTCTTATCACCTTTAGTGTTACGTTATATCAAATAAGTGGACACAAGTAGAATACAACAAAGAGTGATCGGATAATACCGTTTCTGTTACTTAGCTTTATACAATGGAAGCTCATGACGACGCTTCTCTCCGATGATGATACAAAGAGGGAATAAAGGCAATGTTTGACGATTCCTTTATGATAATGTAACGATGTCCTTTGTATAACACATAAGTTTTTGATATCTTGATATTTATGTTCGTTATAATGTGTGTTTTGCTTTTTCAGTCATGATTTTTTTTCCTCTCACTACCGTTTCGGATTTCGACTGTAGCTATTTTTCCCATTCTGACGCTTAATATGTCGCATTGTAATATCGAACTATTTTCTAAAAGATGATTGATTGATTGATTGATTGATTACATGTTGCTTAACGTCCAGTGGCAAGTATTTCATGCATATTCAGGACGAGAGCATATTAATGTATGATAATGATGAACCCTTGTATTTTGTGTTTTTTGAGAAATTCAATTGAAAGTAACGTCTTCCTCGCAGTGGATGAAACTTGATCGTCATTCCCAACAACTAGAAAAAGAGGAATTTGCAAATCTAAAGGTCTCCTAACCTTCAACAAGGATGGAAGATCACTCCATGTGAAAAGCTTGAAATCACCCCGAACAAAAAATCATGTATGTGTAATATAATACTACTCTTATCTGAATATTCTCAAAAAGGTTGACTTGGAATAGGCACGTGAGACATGTAGTGGGGTTAAACTAGTTAAGTTGGCTCCCAATCTCCCCCCCCCCAACGATTACTCAAAGGAAAAAAGCAAAGAAAACAAAAAGTAGTAACAGTCGAACAATAAAAATCAAACAGAAAGTCACCCAATCCGATTAGAGAGTATCTTAGTTACAATAAATATATACATTTGGGCATAAACATGGAATATTGACATTTTCTGAGTCAAGCATTCAACTTAAGAGACTTCTTTGCAAAAGCTATATATATGAGCCAGAATACCATAAATCTTTGCGCAAAATCTCATTATTTTACTTCA
Source organism: Geukensia granosissima (assembly GCA_032357055.1). Lineage (NCBI taxonomy): Eukaryota > Metazoa > Mollusca > Bivalvia > Mytilida > Mytilidae > Geukensia > Geukensia granosissima. Next base: position 3,638 of record JAULBM010317226.1, on the reverse strand, counting down.
AGCTACAAAAGTGTCCGATTTAAGATTTTTGTTCGATTGCTAGTGTCATATGTTCTGAAACCCACATTTTTGTGAAAAAATGCTAATTTTGTATTGCGGATAGAAACCTCTCAAATGTTTTATTTCATCCAATTGTCCAAAATATTAATCTTTAAAAAGTCTCTCCAAATGGTGTCCCAAATAGTTTAATGTAGAATGTGCACGCATATATTTGTCTTGAGAGAATAGGACACTGTAAAACAAATGCAATGCCATCGGATCAAAGGGTTCGTTTATGGTGCATTCCATGAACATCTATAGTTGTAGTATCTGTGTGCAGTGTATTTTTTTATTTTCATATGCAATGATTGACGAACCAGGGAATTTTCGGTTTACAGCAATCACCATACGAGATCCAACACCATCGGGGGAAATGAATTCGGATTGCTCTTGCTCAGAAGATCCTTAAGAATCATTAAATCTGATAAATTTTACACCAGGCAGTAAAAGCAAAGCCCGTTCACTTTCGTTCTTTTCATTACTACCAGAGGTACTGCGGCACAATTAACGGAAGAAGTGGCAGATGTGGATTTTTAAGACTCCAAAGACTTGCTGGACATTTTAAACTCAAGATATGTTTACCCTTGTGACAGCATCAAAACATTTGCCTTCCTCTAAAAAGCCATATCACATGCATTTCTCAAATAGGGATTAAAAGATCTACACTAATTCATTAATCTACACTGTAATTCATAGATGTTACTCCAGCTTTAGTTATCAGTTAGTGTTGTGTGTTCTATGTCTGTCTTTCGTTTCATTTAATTGGCAATGATCTTGTGTGTCTTTTGAATTAACGATTTCTGTTTGCCCCTTTGGTATCTTTGAATTCTTTCAAATAAAGGAGAGAAATAGATCGTTGTCAGTAGAACCAAAACATACTTTGTTCAACGTTAAACGAATAAGAAAATCTACAGAGGAAATATTACAACATTGTTATTGTGGTGGACGTGTTTTACAGATGTCGATCGATCGACATTCCAATATGAAAATGAATAGAAATTGGGAAATTTTCAGAAATAATATACACTAACCAATCAGGGAGGGATATAACAAGCTTATATGTCTCCATAAGGCCTTCAATAATGTACACTAACTGCGTTCCTCTTCTTCACTTATTTCATGCAGACTGTTACAGTGTGTATCACAGAAAAAAAGAAAGAAAGTTATGCTAAATATTTCATCCTACGTTATTTAGATTCGTTTATTAAAAAATATTCTTTACGTCCATCCGCAAATAGTTCAAGTTTATTCAGGACTACAGCATATAAATAAGTTATGATGAAGGAACAGAATTTTTTATCGTCGACACCCTGAGACGGTTATTTAACGAGCTATCTATTAAAAGTAGCAGTCCAAAGGAAGGCGTGACACTTTTTCCATGTACTTGTTTCTGGCTTTTACCTTTACTTGCTGTTTGTTTAGCGGAGAAGCAGCATATAAGAAATTTAATGTCTTTAATTGGACCTGTTCGTGGATCAAACCCACGAACTTCCGTATTCGAGGCGAACATGCCTACCGCAATATTCATGATGTTCCTTGACTTTGATCTTCATCTAAAATTTAATAATAGAGGAAGGCATCACACAAAACTGTAAGACAAACTTGGTGACACTCTCCAATAGTCGACTTCTCATTCATTGGCAGACACATTCCAGCTGCTCCGGTGTATGTTGTATACACATCCCCCAGGACATACTTTTGTCAAGAGCATGAGTCCAATACACCGATTTTCTAGACATATCTGGGTCGTCGACATAAAACAGTAATGTATTGCCCTTTCATGGTTGAAGTCATCACTCTAGAAAATTTAAAGGTGAACACTGCCATTCTATCGCTTACATGGAATATTCGTTTCACAGATGAGGACGATTTTTTTCCGGTGTAACTGCGGAGTAAACCGATAACAAGTTGTTCACTTTCACCTCCTGGAGGTTTTATCCCTTGAAAGCTCCTCTTTTCCTTTGAATTTACTAATACCGGATTGGAAATTCAACTATTATGATTGATTTATTTTAGTTCCCCTCAAGTTTTTCAATTAATGTACCAGTCGTTGCAAGAATATTATTTTTTCAGAATGCAGTCGGTTTATAATGACGTTGAAATATCAAGCTAAATAATGTGCTCTTATACGACCGACCGAGTTGCAAATTCATATAAAAAAGGAAAATATTACCTGGTTTAATACCACCGTATGATTTAATGAGTTAAGCTGAACATCGGATATGTAAATTATTGTTCTGATTCTGTAATTTTAGTAACCTTGAAGTTTTTCAACCATGCAAATATTATGTGAGAATGGCTTAAAGTGACTATTTAATTTTTGTTCTTTATGCACACAAGATAAGTTGTGCATCACGAGAGGAGCTTTTTCTCAATCAGGTAGGGTGTAGTTAAATAAAAAAAAACACACAAGACACAGTCGAAACCTGTATAGATGTTAAAATATACTTGTTGACCTTTGTGCAATTCTTGAGCATTAAAAGCACATTTCTCTATTTTATTTTCTGTGATGCAATTTCATGGAATGTGTTTTCTTTGTTAATCATTCCAGGTTTCTTCTGTATTTTTCTTTCAAGTAACATCTGCATTATTGTAGCCTATAGACAGTTTTAAGTCAGATATGTCATATTTGAATTTCCTATCAGTTTACCATCTAGTTATAATTTTCTTATAATAATCAAAGCAGTTTTTAACTTTATATCATAATTTTGCTTTAAATATTTGGTATCTTCGAATTCTTTTTAAACTGGAAATTACTTTTGTTTACGAAGTCTTCCAGAACAAAGGTACCCGAATAAAGTGATAATCTTTCAGCTCGTTCGGTTTACGACTACCGATATAGAACGATGATCGTAGTAAATTTTTCCTTATAAGATATTAATTTCCCAGAATGTCTAATCCCAAATTTAGAGTAAATCCAAAAATGTCTAAAATCAATTTTTCATGAAAACGTCTTAAGGTAAACGTTTAACCTGAATTAATATAAATAAACTTTTTCCCGGAATCTATACTTTTTGAACAATTCACATATTTGTTTTGGGGTTTTGACATAACTTCATTTTCAAAATAATAATATCTGTATAACTTCTACATTTATTTTTTTATCCTTTAAATGTACATGTATATGTGTTTTCTGGTTTAGACCTTTGACAATAATTTTTTCTTGGTGACTAGTACTTGATGCAACCGTAATATCATATTTAATGTTTTCCCATTGTTTTTAGTACTAAGCCAAGAAAGTATTCGAGTTAATCACGAAGTAATGAAGACCTAACTGATACAAGTTATTTTATCATGTTTAATGAATAATTAAGTTTTCATTAATCTTTTTATTAAAAGCTAATTTTGTAGAAATCATAAACAATCTTTTACCCACATAGGATTTATTACTTTAATTTACAGGACTATGTTAACTTAAAACTTAGAAATAACTTATAAAAACAAACAAAAAGTTTGTTTAAAATGATAAAATATATAAATAAAAATCCAAATTTTCAATAAATATTGCATTTTGTTCTCTTATTTAAATTTATTTTATTTAATTTTTTGTGGGGGGGGGGGGCGGTAAAGCGGTTATTTTTTGGGAACACACCAAATCG
>JAULBM010317215.1:0-13756 GCA_032357055.1 Geukensia granosissima | reverse complement strand
TTATATTTCGGCATTTTCACATATCATTGGATAAAACGTGTTAAAATTACGGATATATGGGATCTGTAGTTTATTTTTATTTTTTTGGCGGAGAAAGGGGGGCGTACGCCCCCTACGTCCCCCTTAAATCCGCCCCTGGGTAGTACCATACACTTTGCAAAAGAATATTCAAATTTTCCAAATTTCAACTTTATGTTGCTTAACGGTAAAAAACGTTACTTTTACGTTACACATTTCTGTCAACTTGTCCATAAAAAGTGCGATTTAGACTAAACCAGGGGATGAAATCGTTCTCTACGTTTATATCCGTATATATGGAGATTTTAACACCCTTCAGTACCTTGTACACCCTTCGGCTTCGCCTCAAGGCGTACTTGGGCACTTCAGGGTGTTAAAATCTCCATATTTACGGATATAAAAGTAGATAACTGATAATATATGTGAAAGAAAGAATATGGAATATATGCCAGAAAGACACAATCTACATCTTTTCTGTATTGTTCACTATATAACTTCTCGTTAAGATGTTGCCTTTAATTCACTAGATTTCCGAAGGATACAAAACAAGTGCTTAAGAATTGGTGCCCTGCATTTCTATCCTTTTTCAAATAGATTGTTGACAAAATAAAAAAAATAACGATTGTAAACGCCTAAATTTCGCTGCGTACGACGTTTGGTCTATAACTAGCAGCAATTAAGTTCACCTATACATCAGCAATGAATTTTTATACATATAAAGAAAAGTACTGTATTTAATTGTATATTGTTTGGAAAGGCTTTACGAGCTTCTTGATCTGGAAAACATGCTACGGTTGTTTACAGTAAACTGCGATCATCTATTGAAGATGCATCTCCTTCATAAATGTAGTTGATTTTATTATTATCATCTTTCAGTTACTCTTCTAAGCATATTTTATGCTTCTGGTAAAATTTATATAATGACTTTAATGACAATTACGTTTTAAAATAACAAGGTTTTCTAATGATTGCTGAAATTTTAAAGACCGTTTACATTTTCAATATTGGAACCAAATAAGCAGAAGAAATGTAGACTTTTCTTGATGTTTTGTCTAATTATGTTCTATTTAACCCAACGAAGAGATAACAAGAATTGTATTTTCAAAACTGCCCCAAATACATTATAAGGTGTATTTGATGAAATTATGAAAATTTCAATGCTATGAAACCCAGAGTATTTTGACAATTTGACAAAAATGACAAGCGAATATCCTTTGCCTCGTTTTTGTGGCATTTTAATCCTTTAACTATACGAGTTTTTTTTTTTTTTTAAAGTTTACCAATGTTGAATACGTATTGCGAATTTTGATATGCTAAATGTACATTTCAAGGAGTAACTTCTCATCAGTCATGTCAGTAGCATAAGCACCGAAAAGTAGGAAGATCAAGGTCCAAAAATAGTACAGTTATTGTATATATAACAACAAGAAGAAATTAGAATCAACATATAATAAATCCGGAACTAAAAGAATTATTAAGAAATACTCAGGTTCCACATACCAACTCGGAGAAAGATACAAAATATTTTAAGATTTAGACATCTTAGGATTTTCAAAATAAAGGATATTAATGGTACAGAACTGCATAAGAATTAAGTTGGTTGATATGATGATTAAATGTATTTAAGGTATGGGTTTCCATATTTAAGTTTCAAGCTTTCATACAGCTTGAAATCTGTTCGGATTAAGCCGGTTCCGTACCGGACAGATTTTAATGTTGTACATTCATACAGCTCCTTGCAATTCATGTGATAACAAATTCGCATTTTTTGTGAGAAATGAGCTGAAAGCCTATGTTTCTTATTTTATTTTTTCAAACTGATATAAGAACCCTTTCCAGAAAACTATACCAGATGTAGATTGAAGTTTCCTTTCTTGCCTTACTGAGATGTTAAAATCTGCTGAGCATTAACTAAAACCTTGTGTTTTAAAGGGAAATGTTAGCAGTTTGATTGCTATGGAAACAGATTAACTGTTGTATTTTTTTAAATAACAACCCATTTCTAGCAAATATATGACGCATGCATATTTGAAATATATATATACATGAATAGACATCAGAGCAAAAACAAACACAAAAGGAAGCGTAAAACCTGCCTTACATTTTATTTGTCATTCCACAATTTGGTCCCAAATTTTAATTGGTAAGTGCAACCTCATATCTAAAAAATCAAAATAGGAAACCTAATCCGGTAGAAAGAGTTCTTTCATGTATATTCCAAGGAACGAATCCTTCTTTAATTTCAGAGATTTAGCATTTAATAAATGCCGAAAATTTCAGTAAAACAAATTTAATGTCCGACAGACAAAAGAACTCCAAAGAGAAATCAAATTTAACTGCAGTGTGGCTTCCTTTGACTGCGTTGCATGATTCCGTTCTACCAGATTTCAGGATATAACAAACGACTTCATAGAAGAAATAAACAAAATAAATGACTCTCAATGCATTCAACTGCGAAATTCTAAATCAAGTACATGTAGATGATTGAACTCAAAATATAACGTGTATACGTTAAGAAAATCACAATTATTGTAACTTTCATAGCAAAATTATGACAGTGTGAATATTGCGAAATAACTATAAACCTGAAATATACGTATCAGCACTATGATTTGTACGTAAAATCTATTAGCACTAAAGTTATTAAGTTGTTATTTGACAACTCCATGTTCAAAATATCAGCATTTAAAATTACACTATATTCTACAATCGACTTCTTAAAGTCTAACACAACAGTCTTAATAAAAATGTTATATTTTTAAAAGTTACAATAAAAAAATTAGGCTTTTCTAGTATAGTTACTTTCGAGGAGACCTCATGTACGAGTGTGACTTTCAAACTAATTCACTGCTTACCCATAAAATGGATGACCCCACAAATTCTATGTGTTTGTTTTTTTAAATTACTATACAAATGATTATCTGACTGTCGTTAGCTGCTTCCATGGCTCAATGGCATTGTTTTGAATCACGTGTAACGACAAAACTTTAATTTGAAATAAGGTCAAATTGGAAATGATTCAATTTTGACGCTGCATTGACACTTCTGTGGAATTCAATGTAGGACACTATTCTTGTTTTAAAAGTAATTCGGTTGTGTCTCATTAATAACTTGTCTAGCGATTTCATGTAGTTAACAATTAAAATGTTGATGTGTCTACATCGTTTAACGATATTTTGACAATATTACTCATATCGCGATATTAACAATGTAAACATAGTAGATAATGACGATTTAGAATCAAATGCAGAATATAACGAGATCAACAACTTTAATTTTAAATAAGGTCAAATTGGAAATGATTCAATTTTGCCGCTATATTGACACTTCTGTATAATTCAATGTAGGACACTATTCTTGTTTTAAGATGTAATTCGGTTGTGTCTCATTAATAACTTGTCTAGCGATCTCATGTAATTAACAATTAACATGTTGATGTGTCTGCATCGCTAAACGATATTTTGACAATATTACTCATATCGCGATATTGACAATGTAAACATAGTAGATAACGACGATTTAGAATCAAATGCAGAGTATAACGAGATCATCAACGTTATGCGATAGCCTGATGATAATGCCTACATCACGATAACGACGATGTCGAAAACTTAGACAGATTACACAGGAATGTCGACGTTGTACACCACTGTTCCGATATTGTTTACCTCGCAAAATCAGCGATGTCGACGATGTAGACAGAGTACAAAACGATGTCAACAACGTTGTACGATATCGAAACGATATTGTTAACATCGTGATATTGGCAATGTCGACGATGTAGACAGAGTACAACGTAGACAGACGTCCTTATGATGTCGACAAAGTAGTAAGTAATCGTGACGATATCGGTTGCATCGCGATGTCGACAATATCGATGCTACTTTGTACCTCCGGTCCTTCAGTAGTGAAATTTACCCAGTTGTTTTAAGGGTTAGTGCCCTTGGGAACATCTGGTCCATCAACAGTGACATCAAACCACTTGTTTAAAGGTGAATGCCATCGGGAACCTCTGAACTATTAGCAGTGACATTAACCCAGTTGTTTTAAAGGTGAATGCCCTCATGTACATCTTCTCTATCAGCAGTGACATCAACTCAGTTGTTTTAAAAGTAAATGACCTCGGGAACCTCTTGTTTATCAAAAATGACATCAATCCAGCTGTTTTAAAGGACATATTGTCTCATTGTTTTAATATGCTTTTGACCTGACATACTAGGAAAATATTTCCGTTCCGTAGATGTCACTACAATATATCAGAGATGTCCCGAAGGAAGACCGCTTAAGATATTGACGAGGAACCCAGATTAAATATGGTTTTTACGTAATTCAAGTGGTAAACTCTGAGCAGCCCAATCTCTCGGCTGTTGAACTTCGGGAAAATTTCATCCTTGCAAGGCCAAATGAAAGAAAAAAACAAAAACAAAAAATGAAAACGACAGCTATTTATACTTTTTTACCAAATGAGTGCTGCTGTGCAAAAATAGTCAAGAACTATTCAACATATATACATGTGCATGCAATATGACCTTACACATCGATGTAATTAAAATTGACTAAGATGGTATTGTTTGGAAATGCATTTAATAAAACATAGTCAATTTCAAGCTAATCAGTTGAGAAAACAATTTTGTTTATTTTCTTAATTTCTGTTGTAAAACTACACTAACACACATAATTTCATTTACACTTTATTACTGTCAAATTGTGAAGAAACATATTGAGGAAACGGATGGTACCTAAAAAGGAATGTACTTTTCTGAAATGAAAAATAAAATGAATGTTATTATTTGAATTTATTACAAACACAGATTGATATTCTAAGCCAAGTTGATTACATTTTCGTAGCAGTAGTCTTTAAGATTCAGGCAATGGGTGAAACATGAACGAAAAAATACACTAATGATCTGATAGAAAAATTGTGTTAAGGCGGAGATTCTGAACAAGAATTTTAGACTTTTGTCTTGTTAGTTTCAGTTTTTTGTTATTATGTTTTATGTTCTTTAATAATATAATTTGAGCACTTCCAATTCTTTTTTATATGTTCGAAACCGATTCCGATATAATTACTTTATATATTGTAAAAATGCTGCATTTCTATCGGGCGGTACCATGTCAAATGAAGAGCTTACACATCGATAAACCAAGCTGATGACGTCATGAGACTAAATTAAGACGCCTTAAGAAAACCTTACATTGAATTAAGTAGTAACGTCAATTTATTTACAATAACTAAAGAAATATAAGCAATAAAAGCTATTTTTAATGAATTTATTGATGTGTAAACAGCCTTTTACTCATAAACTCCTTTGGTCCTCATTCAGTTTGTTAGTCATTCAACTTAGTTAACAATCCCCGTCGCAGAGACGCTTCGATGTACAAATACTTAAACTCAGTAATGGGAGCGTAGAGAACTTTACCCTTGCGTGGAAGATGTCGAGTTACCACATTACTTAATTCCTTCAAAATAACAGTTTAACTATAGTTGCAGCTGAAAAGAAAGCTAGTGAGCCAACGGTTTCTCTGGGGAAGATTAGAGTCATCATTCCGGAGGTTTTTTGTCGCCATCATGATTTGGATGACCGGTACGAAATATCCATTTCACAAATGACAATGGATATCTTCTCACTGTCGTGATTACATATCCGTTCCTATACCGGTTGTGATTAACATCGATTACCCTCCAAGAGCACCTGAACTCACCCTGGTTTTTGTAGGGTTTGTGTTACTCCAGCTTTAGTTTTTAGTGAAGTGTTGTGTGTTCTATGTTTGTCTTTCATTTCATTTTGTTGGCCATGATCTTGTCTGTCGTCCGACTTAACGACTTCTGTCTACCCCTTTGGTATCTTCGAATTCCTTTTAAGACTTTACACCGGCTTTGTCTACTGAGTAACACGTAGGTGCCACTACTGGAGCAAGAGTTGCTTACCCTTCCGGACCACCTGAACTCACCTTGGTTCATTAGGGTTCGTGTTACTCCAGCTTTAGTTTTTAGTGAAGTGTTGTGTGTTCTATGTTTGTCTTTCGTTTCATTTTGTTGGTTATGGTCTTGTCTGTCTTCTGACGATTTCTGTCTGCCCCTTTAGTATCTTCGAATTCCTTTTACTATATTTTTTATACATTTGTGCATGTTTTAAAATCGGTTTTAAAAATAGTTCAAAGAAGAGTGTCTTATCAAAAAAACCTTGAAAAATCTCTTTCAGAAACAGATATAACTTCACATCATCTTGATATCAAAATATATTCAACACATATTTACTTACTCTTGCAGTTAGCCTCGCTGTAGGAGGTTTGTGTGCATTTACAGTAGGACTCACATAGTTGCTTGGTTGGTCCTATAAAAATTGAAAATTTTTGTTAAATTATCGCACCTGGTAAACAAAGCTCGTGACGACCGTTTGTGACCAATAGTTCATTCGCTGAATTTTTTTTTCTCAAAAATAACACCATCGAGTGATTAAATATGACGTCATAGTTTCAGTGTCATCGACGTTCTACAGCCTGAGGTTGTTCCAAACGTGTTTAGATCGGGGATGATCAGTACAAAAATAACCTACAACTAACTAGTTTACATAATTTGTAATTGTAAGATTCCCTGATCATTATCTTTACATTTGGCTTGTGTGGGGATTATATTCTCATAACATATACTCCATAAAATTTGGTTTAAATCTAAATTTACACCGTAAACGACATAATTGTTAAACGAAAAGAAATTCCGTGCAACAGATTGGTAAAACAAATTTTTTTTATTGTTTCATTCAAATCTGAAATTATTGTGTACATTTTTATTGCAATTTATTAAAAATTGTGGTAGAATACTAATAACAAAATCCGAAATACGAGTTTAAATTATTGCGATTCTATCCCTCGAGATTTTCGCACTACTATCTAAATAAACAGTAATTATTTTAAAATTTGAATGTCATAATGATGATAAAATACAAATTATTAAACATTTTATGCCTTTATGGGTTGTAATACGTGTAAAAGACAATTACAAATGATTTACTTACTGCATTGGTATCTTACGAAGAAAGTTGGCTTCTGATATCCACAACTATGATGAAAGGGAGGGTTCTTTGACAGAAGGCAATCGTTGGCAGTTCCAGTACATATGTTTTTATTCTCGCATCGAGATTTGACATGAGCGAGAACAGCGCCATCTGCCGGCCCACAGGTTTGTGAGCCCTGATAATTGACATTACTTGGACGACATGGTATATTTCCATATTGGGCCTTGACAATTGTTAGGAGTTGATTCGGGTAGCACCATATCTTGACCTTTTCATTGAAACAAAATCGCTGCCAATATGTATGATACCAACCTTGAAAAATATATGGTAATCAGTAAATGTGTTGACAACGGGAAAAATCAATAGAGGGTAACCATAAAAGCGTTGAGAACGGGAAAAATTAATACACTGTAATCAGTAAATGTGTTGACAACGGGAAAAAACAATACAGGGTAATAGGTAAATGTATTGACAACAGAGACAACGGGAAAAATCAATGCATGTAATCATTAAATGCGTTGACAACAGGAAAAAATAATACAGGGTAACCAGTATTTATTGACAACAGAGACAACGGAAAAACAAATGCGAGGTAATCAGTAAATGTATTGACAACGGGAAAAATCGTTACAAGGTTATCAGTTAATGTGTCGACAACGGGAAAAAACAATACAGGGTAATCAATAAATGTGTCAACAACGTAACAAAACCAACACAAGGAAAGCAATGAATGTGTTGACACCGGGAAAAAACCAGTAGAGGGTAATCAATTAATGTGTTGACACCGGAAAAAAACCAATACACGGTAATCAATGAATGTGTTGACAAAAGGAAAAAACCTATACAGGGTAATCAGTAAATGTGTTGACAACGGGAAAAAATCAATAAAGTTTAATCATTTGACGTGATGATTACAAGAAAAACTCAATACAGTGTAATCAGTAAATGTGTTGACAACGGGAAAATAAATACAGGGTAATCAGTAAATGTGTTGACTACAGGAAAAAATCTATACATTTTAATCAGTAAATGTGTTGACAACAGGAAAAATCAATACAGGGTAATCAGTTAATGTGTTGACTACAGGAAAAAATCAATATAATGTAAATGTGTTAACTAGGGGAACAATCAATACAGTGTAATCAGTCAATGTGTTGACTACAGCATAAAATCTAATAGGTAAATGTGTTTACAACGGGAAAAAATCAATCCAACGGACAAATATGACAGCAGAGAATTAACAATGTAGTACTGTGAAAATGTCATTCTTACCATATTTTTACAAAATCAATCCGAGTGATATCAAAACTCTTAAAGTATTTTAAACTAAGTAAAGCATTCTCAAAGGATTCTTATTAACCAACCAATGAGTATATCCTACTGAACACTAAGAAAGAGACGTGTTTTCCCTTTACAACGTGTCATATAATAAGGAATATTTCTGGTTATGGTCAAAAACAATATGAAAAAAGAAAAAAAAACATGAAACTGCCTTTAGTAAAAATATTGACATTTACTAGAAGACGTTTCCAAGGTGACTATTTTCAGGTATTTATAATACGGTAAAACCGTTATTTGATATATTAAATGACAAAAAAACTCTGTCAATATGCATCATACCCAGCATAAAAATAAAGTTTAATTAGTGATTGTGCATACAAGGATGAATAATAATAACTCGACGGGTGCCACTGGTGGAGCAGGTGTTGCTTACCCTTTCGGAGCACCTTAACTCACCCTGGTTTTTGTAGGGTTCGTGTTACTCCAGCTTTAGTTTTCAGTGTAGTGTTGTGTGTTCTATGTTTGTCTTTCGTTTCATTTTGTTGGCCATGTCTGTCTTCCGACTTAACGATTTTTGTCTGCCCCTTTGGTATCTTCGATTTCCTTTTACATTTCGTTTAAATGTAAGAATTAAACTCTAGATCATGTAGATAGCTACATTTTGTGCATGTTTCTTCAAGCCCATATAAAGCAAAAGTGTATGTTTGGTCTATTCATCTGTCCCATACGACTATATGTTTCCTATGTTTAATACAAGGAATTCGAAGATATCAAAGGGACAGACAGAAATCATCACGATTCTACAACTTATATTATTAAACATACGGTTATCTTGTGTTGAAATCAATGTCTCTTTTCGTTTACTGGCTTTCAGGAACTGTCATATTGGAAAACTCCACGACTAGGCAAACAGTAAATTTTACCGTGTGTAGCCTATCCAGGATATCGGTCTGTTAAACTCGACAACTAAGCGTTTTTGTTGAATTTTCCAATGAAGTATATATTTCATTTTGGTTATTTATATGCACTCGGGGTGTTTATGGAAGTGCTGGAACGTTTACCTCTTTTTTATATCTTTCATCTCTATTCACGATTTCTTGAATGTATAAAAAAAAAACATTTTATTCTTGATATTTCAGGTATCCTGCATCAGAAGGCATATTTGGATAGAATAAATTTGGTGAAATATTATTTTGTTACTGTGATATAATTCTGTAGTTGATTGACTTGAGGTCTAAGCAACAATTAAGAATATGGAATTATAATTTTTGAAAGTGATAACGAACGACAAAGTTGTCATAATAATACTCGCAGTTTTAACATGTATTTTGAAACCATCGTGTCGATGCCACAGCTGTTGGACAAGCCGAACACTTCCGAGAGTATTCGAATAGGGTTATGTTCCCTACATCTGGTGACACAAACTTTTTAAAGGATCAATTAAGCTATGGACTATGCGAACTTGGGATGGGTAATTGCCTCCAGTAATATTTTTCCTTGTTTCAACTTAATCATCTTTTACATATTTTTCAAAACGTTAATTTGTAATTTAAGCATGGAATATTGATAATTCTTTTTGATTATTATTCAATTTTCTTTCATTTCTACGTCCAGATTTTGCCCAAGACAAAAATATTAAATTTTAGAGTTATTTGACCTACTAGTATAGAAGTCATGATCCTTTTTAGAGTTGCCGAAGTGTGTGTATGTGTGTTCATTGGACAATCTGTAGATGTTTATAATTTACACGTTTTGAATTGATATATCGTAGACAATTATACCACGATACGGTTACATCAGATGCGATGCTGCAAAATTAGACAATATAAAAGCACCTTGCAGGGAGTCACTCAGCAGGTGGCCACTGGTCACTAAGCAGGAGGCACAAATCAGGAAACCTATGATTAACATTGCTGATTTTACAAACCAATAAGTAAAACAGAAACATGGCTACTTTTGAATACCTCGGATAATTTTAATGAAGCTGTGGAATAATTAGCCATCTCAACTTATTTTAGCCCAAAGGCGGGAAATGCGTTTGAACAGATTTATTAGACCAAGCTAGCACAAACCCAAAAATTAAATGAACAACAAATTCGGAAAATAGTTTCTAAATCATTTGGATGCCCGATTATCCATATAAACATCATAATGGACCTTTTCAGAAATACAATGGAATTCTGCGAACGTCATTGTTTTGGTTGATTTTCATTGGTCAAGATCGACATCAATCTCCGAAATAGAGTCTCCTAGCTTCCAGTAAAACCTCTAGTAGTCGACTCTGCCATACGTGATTACGCCATTTTGTGAGCTTCCTCTCATGGCGGTCATACCTGTTTGTGACGCAATAATTTCTTGACGTCAAAACTATTTTGACGTCACAATCAAGGCAAACAATGTCGGAACATATATGGCAGAGATGTTTATGTCTGACGTAGGAAGTAGTATACTCTCTGTTTCGGAGATTGGTAAAAGCACAGAGAATGACTTTGTAAAAACGTCTGAGTAAGTCCTATGTTTTAACGGTTATTGCAAGAATATTGCCACAGTAATTCTTAATTTGCAATGTAATAAATGTTTATCACTGTTCGTTGAATAATCTTATTATATGAATTGTTTATATGAAAGGATATGGGGAATATCCCAACACTCGTTATCATTAAGCAATGCATGAGCAGATTCCGGCTGTTGACATCGAGTCCAGGCCAAACCTGTACAGTATAACAGAAGCATACAATCTAGGTGGTCTTTAAATAAGGTCGTAATTTCCTTTGTAAGTCTGTTTAAACACGACGAGTGCCACTAGTTGAGCAGGAGTTGCTTTCCATTCCGGAGTTCCTGAACTCACCATGTTTTTTGTAGGGTTCGTGTTACTCCAGGTTTATTTTTCAGTGTAGTGTTGTATGTTTTATGTTTGTCTTTTGTTTCATTTCGTTGGTCATGGTCTTGATTGTCTTCCTCCCTTTTGATATGTTAGAATTACTGTTAAAATATGACTGTTCCTTTTATGAGAACTATATCTCTAAGGCTTGATAAAAAAGGTAAAAGCAACATAAAAAAACAAGGTCATAGGTTCCTAGGCTAATTAAAACCTCTCAAATCTGAAAATAATTTGAAGGTTATAATCATAATGTTTGTTTCGTCACTGGGCTAGCTGTAGCGAGTCGCAAGAACTTTAAAATATACCTGTAAACATCTTTTTAATCTCGGATTGATTCAATTCTACTGTCTATAGATCACTTTCATTTGAATTTCAAAAATCAGTTTTAGAGATATGTAGAAACAACACCGTTAAATTTGATTGCTATTATCCAAGTCGCAATATTGTCGGAAGGAAATATTGGAATAAAATAATTAGAACAAAACCATTTATGGGTCAGTGCGTTAGATTGTGAGATATAAACATTTTGATATTTTTCGTGAAAAATGTTTTCTTGGGATTTTCTATGGATTTGTCATAAAAACCCAAGAAGGTAGTAATGATTTCATGAAAAAATGGAGTTTTTAGGCACGATTTACGATATCATGAAAAAAAGTAGAGATCACTGGGGCTAAAAATGTATAATTGCTGAACATGATCAGTAAAAATCCTTTACCTTTTCTGGAGAGCAAAACCAACATATTTAAAGTCTGTGATAAGAGAATATAGAAGATTTTATCGTGACTTTTTTCGTTAGAACAATACCTTTAAATTGCTTTAATTTTCTAGATACGGCTCTGGTCAACAAAACACAGACCGATACCACTTCAACAACAAGTTTGCTAACTATATCTCAAGGGGACTATGAAACTAACTAAGATTCATTGCAAAGGTTTCTTTTGTGTTACAATCACTCAAATATCTTAAAATAAATGTAAAAATCACAACAACCGATATCGTAAAATATCTGTAAGCGAGTGTCAATACTTTGTCTAAGGTATTCCAGTAATCACCTCAGCTAAAGACATTGAAAACACATACATGACATCAGTATAGATTTACTGCAAATGTATGCTTATGTGATTGTCTTATTTATAAAATGTTTTGACAGTTTTATAAAAACCTTTCCAAATAAAGATGTGCTATGATAGTCTATATGACAGCCAACCGACACGTGTACAAACATCTACAAACTGTACTAATGCCTTCATCAATGGACACATATCCATACTACGAGAAGCTTTAAAAGACCGCCAAAAATAAAAGTAATAAATAAGAACTATGTCAAACAAACAAATAGTTTCAATTTAAAAAAAAAATAAAAACACAGTCTGCATGAAAATTAACACATAAAGTAGAAAATAATCTTAGTGTGTTTTGTAGGGAATTCGTGGAATCCAAGTTTTTATTCAATTTAGTTGCTTTATCTTTAATGTTATTTCGATTTTGTGGAATTTAAAATTTTCTTGTTTTTGCAGACTATGTGTTTTAGATCTCTCACATTGGTTTCTCTATTTTGGCAAGTAAAATAAACAAACAGGGTATAGTTAATTTTTAAATCTATTCATATATGTTTATATTGACATATGTCGTTCATGCACGTAACTGTTAGTCCACATTAGGATCACAAAAAAGTGATTTATCCATAAAAATCCTACAAATAATTTTACAAGTTTAATTTGTTATTTTGTTCCGAATAAGATTTCATGTACAAATTTGATGTATATTTTGCCCTCTTTGTCGTTTCATATGAGATATAATTTACCAAAAATGCGCTGCAAAACTTCAAACAAGGGAGCTAACTGGCAATTTTATAGTATTAACCTATCTCCTGACTTCCTCTTCTTTGGGTTCAGAAAAACTTCAACTGGTTGAAGATTACTTTCTGGCGCATGCCTGGGTATATACAAATTTACAGAGATTTTTATAATTTAATAAAATTAACTTTTTTGTATTTTACATTTTTTTATTTATTGTATTTAAGATATAAACAGGTATAATTGGTTAAGGTAAGTGAGGAAATACTATATAAAGAACCTCAGATGTGAGATTCTCTTTGAAAACTTCAACTGTAGGACTATGCTCTATGTCAGGCTTTTGTGGAGTGTGAATTTCGAGCTAAATTAAAAAAATGTGAGTTTCTGCCTTTGTATTAATTTGTAATAAAAAAGAAAGAATTTTTCCACAGTTAAAGGTTAATGTTTTACACTATGCAGTATACATTCTATTATCTGCCCCTGAATTTCTCTACGGAGATTTAACATTGACGGTCGGCCATCTTCGTTTTTTGCGGGAGCGCATGACTTTGAAATTCTTAAAAATGTGCACATTTCTTTTGTTCGGACCTTCCCTCGCGATTTATATAAAAAGGATAACTGTTAAATTTCCATTCAGGTGCACCTCAAACCATTTTCGCATGTTATCTTATTCTAGTTAAATTACTAAATTATTACGCAGGGTTGACAATGTTTACTCCCAGTCTCGCGCTAGCGCGTGCAAAGAGGCACTTCCGGCAAACAAA
>JAULBM010317205.1:0-13757 GCA_032357055.1 Geukensia granosissima | reverse complement strand
CAGCTCAGTGTTCTATTGCCCAAAGCCAACGGCTGAGGGCAATAGAACACTGAGCTTTTCCCAGTACCGAGGGGAAAATATTTCTGGTCCATTGCCTGGCTGCACATTCAATAATTAACTGTTTTATTACCTAATCTATGTTGACTGAGGGTAATAGTACATAAATTAATATTCATGAGCTTTTAAAAATAGAACTAATCAGAAAGCGGGTCAAAGGACACCAGGCAAAGGTACATCGGGCAAAGGTACTCGCATAAATTTACCAGGCAATAAAACACTCCGAAAATAAAACTGAAAAAAATGGCACATTTTATAAAATATCTAATATTAAAAACGTAAAAACTGAATGATTAGGTAATAAATTTATATATTGTTTGACACCAGGGTTTGTTATATCTAACCATAGATTAATGGTTCTGTTTTTGCTATGAATTTCAAAACGAGATATTATGGATATACCAGTATTGAAGATCGCCACTTTTAAAAGGTAGACAAATTATTCCCTCAATGTGGTTAATAAGACGTTCTTAAACTAGAGGCTCACAGGAGCCTGTAATTGATCACCTGTCTCAAATTTAAAAGTTGTTTGGTTGTACAAGCCACCGTTTGTAAAGTTTGCCTCGTTGTAAACATGTTGTATTCTGTTGTTGGACCCTATGCTAATTTCGTGCAAAAGTTTAAATATTACAAAATAATATTTTGAGATTCTTTAAGCATACTAGTACGATTCTTGATGGCAGTACATGAATCTTGACAGAGACGTATAAGTGTAACAGAGTCAATGTAGCATGAAAACTGCCATATTGGATGGCACCCGGCAAAACAGAACACATATTTTAAAGAGGACCATCCACGGACTATTCCACCAAAGTTAAAATCAGACTAGCTGTTTCAGAGGAGTTGGCAAAAACATACAATTCCCATAGGGTCCAATATTTAACTATGTGGAGCCATGGCGGCCATATCGAGTGGTGCCCGGCAAAATCCAACAAAAAATTTAAAGAAGACTATCATAGGAACATTCCACCAAAGTTTGGTTAAAATCAGACTAGCATTTTCAGAGGAGTTGACGAAAACGTTAATCCCATAGGGTCCAATGTTAAACTATGTCGAGCCATGGGGGCCATATTGAATGGTTCCCTGCAAAATCCAACATAAATTTTAAAGAGGACTATCATATAAACATTCCACCAAAGTTTGGTTAAAATTGGCCAAGTTGTTTCAGAGGAGTTGACGAAAACGTAAAATTCCCATAGGGTCCAATGTTAAACTATGACGAGCCATGGCGGCCATATTGAATGGTGCCCGGCAAAATCCAACAAAAATTTTAAAGAGGACCATCATATGAACATTCCACCAAAGTTTAGTTAAAATTGACCAAGCGGTTTCAGAGTAGTTGATGAAAATGTAAAAAGTTTACGCCGACGACGACATACGACGACGACGAACGCAAAGTGATGAGAAAAGCTCACATGGCCTTTTAGGCCAGGTAAGCTAAAAAGGTCATGTTAAACAGACTAAAAGAGAAAATCCACTCGCATTTTCATCAATATCATCTCTGTGTCTTTTCTTTTTCTCTCTCTCTCCCTTTTTGCATTTTATGTTTATACAAGTGTTATTGTTAACATTAAATTGTATATATTTGCATGCAAAAAATGGTATTGTTAGATATTGTATAGCAAGGGAAGAATCCATAAGTTCAGTTGTTTAACTTGTGTCTTATCAATTTTGCACAATATTTCAAATAAAATATGTTTAAACTAAACTAAACCAAAAGATAAGCTTGGCTCCTTAAAAAAATCTTCTCTTATCGAGGTTATTCCTGACAGCAATCCGGCATCAAAATGAAGATTCTCTAAATACTGATGAAGAGTCTTTACTTCGAATCGAGAGAGGAGGTCACGTCTCCGAGGTAAAAGAAGAGGTCGAGCACATGAGAGACGAAGAATGTCTGAAAAACAAGCTTGTTTTTTGCCAAGCTGGAGCAAAAAGTGTAATTTTGCAAATATCTTCCGCAATCTTCTGAAGATACGGATCCAGAAATCGGAAACGAGGGAAGGCATAAGCAAACATTTCCTTCCAAGAAAAAAAACTACTAGAGCCTTGGAATTCAAGACTTTGTGAGTTAGACTTATAGCAAAAAGATATAAACAAGGCGTGTCCCACAAATCTGTTATAGCGCAAAACTCAGACTGATTAGTGAAGTTCCCACTATGTGTTGATACGAGAAAGAGACCTGGACAGCGAGTCTGTCAGGATGTCGAGTTTCCACGGAATGTACCGAACAAAAAAGTGTATCTGAAGTTGAAAACAAGGGAACAGTTTTTCCTTTGCAAGAAAAAATGCTTTTGAATTCTTTGATTTTTTCCTTTGACCACTTTTTGTGGAAGTCATGTGCAACTCCCCGTCAGGAATCGTGGTCATAAGTTGTCTTAAAATTAACTTCAATGCGCACCCATTTAACTGTTCCTGCATTTATTTTGATTATGCCTTGTGGTTGACCATGTTATATATTAATGTCAGGCTATTGATGACTGTATTTTACCCTGCACGTAACGCACGGTATTGCGGGTATTTCGTGTTCTCCTGTGTTTTTGCATTCTCATGTTGTAAGGAAAACACAAAAAATACTCAAAACTCGTGTAAAATTGCTTGAAACAATAGTTTTTTTATCATAAGAAAATAAATATGTAGCAGTCGAAAATTCAAGAGTAAACGTTTAATTTGCTTTGAAAATTATAACAAGTCGAGTGCAAGGTATTTTTCTACAAACAGTCATTTATAATTGGACGTTTTATGACGTCCATGACAAAAGATCAATTACGCAAGAAATCAGACGAATATGTAAAGATTCATACAGTTTTGTCATGGCATTATTTAATTAAGTTAGTTTAACTATCTATATCAATTTAAAGCAAAAAAGAAATCAAGATTGAAAATACGTTTATCTCCTAATTTTATTTTAAAATAAAATAAAATGATTTTGTTTCTTTTGTCCAAAAGTAAAACGCCTTATTCTTTGTCTAGCGATTTTGTCCCACATGTCAAACTTCACTGTTTTTGGAAATCATGCAATAATCAAACGAATTCAATAAATAACGTAAATAGTTTTCATTATGTGTCAAATGAAATGTTTTCCAATATGCGTTTTTTAAAATACTAAAAATATAACCAAACAATTCTCATGCTTTAATCATTCAAAATTTTCCGGGTCTAGGCATTTTGTCCCACCTACAAACGCACAAAAAAGGTATATAAATGCAAAACCCATAACACACAAAAAAGCCATGAAAAATTAGATGATTTTAAAGGAAATTTTGAAACGTCGCCATTTAACGCTTTATTACTGGTAAAATGACGTTACGTTTAGTGCGCCAACACCGTGTGCTCAGACCTGTTATTTAAACTCAAAATAAAATTTTTGGCTTATGTATATGATCTCTTGTCGAATTGGATAATTTCTATTTAATTTCTGTGGTTCGTCTGTTACTGCACTCATTCTCTTTTACTTTCCCTTTGGTAAGTTGTTGGGGGCGGGTTGGATGATATCTTTTCGGTTAATAACTCAGTTTTCTAGAAATACTCTACCGAGATTTATCCAACCGAAATTACCTTGAATAAAGCCAATAAAAATAGCCCCAAATGTGAAAATGAAAAGATATGGGGTAAATGTCAAAGATACTACACTCCAACCACAAGAGAAACACAGGGATTTACAAATCTAGAGGTCTCCAGAGGGCCTTCAACAAGGGTGGAACACCACTCCTAGTGAAAAGCTCCAAATCGCCCCAAATAAAAATCGTGTACGTGTAAAATAATACTTCTCTTACCTGAATATTGTCAAAAATGTACATGTTATAGAACAATAAACACAATTCCTGTCTTGGGACAGGTAAATGGGACAGGTAAATGAGACATGTGGTGCATGGGGTTAAACTAGTTTATTGGGTACCGGACCCTCTCCCAACATGTGGCGGAAGGAAATATCAAAAGCAGCAACAGAAGAACCACAAAAATCAAACAGTCACCAATATTTTTAGACGAAAGAATTTATTGTGAGCAATAGTAACAGCATGAAATACTTATGCAAATACTATCAGCAATAGCCCGACATTAACATTATAACATAAGACAAATATTTAGTAAACCACAGGGCACACTCAAGATAAATGCAGGTTATACAGTTTAGAGCAGACTGAAGTTAACTTCCAAATATGAATTTAAGACTCCATAATTTGACAAACCGATGGCCACAATTCCTGACTCGAGACAGGCACATACGACATGTTAAACTAGTTTAGCGGGTACCCAAACCTCCTCAAAGAGTGGTCAAAGGAAAAAATTCAAAGTAAACAAAAGCAGTAACATTATAAATATAATCAACAAAAATATATGCAAAAAAAGAAGATACATCTCAAATTAATGCTCGCAATTACTGAAAGCAAGTTGAGGGTGAGATTACTGTTGATAAAACATCATGCCTCTCAACAAAAGATGTCATCATACACAGTATATGACGATTGAATACTGTGTGTGTCAATAATCGTGATGTATGCCATGCCAAACGTATTAATATTTGTCTAATGATGCGATCAGTTTATTTATATCTGAACCAACAAAACAAGTTAAATGTATTGACTTCAACGTCAAACTTGAACCCCTTGTGGATAAGTTTGTTTAACGGAAGATTGGATTCAATGGATCATCTTTACATTTGTAAGCTTATTGAAGAAAGACAATATGGATGCCATGCCAAATGTATTAATATTTGTCTAATGATGCGATCAGTTTATCCATATCTGTACCAACAAAAACGAGTTTAATGTATTGACTACAACGTCAAACTTGTACCCCTTGTGGATAAGTTTGTTCAACGGAAGATGGGATTCAACGGATCATCTTTAAATTTGTAAGCTTTATATATAATGTTTCCATAGAATAGGATGTGATATCCCCTGTCGTGTCAAATCTCTTCATTTGCAGCTGTAGTTTTGGATTAAATCTTTGTAACGGTTATAAAATTTTGTAAAAGTCTTGATAAGACTGTGATATCTGTATCCCTGCTGTAAAACATTACCAACAATGTCAGAAATTTTGATGCAATCACGGGCAAATCGAACTAGTTGTAAATATAAACCCCACACGAAGGAGCAAAAGGCACGTTCCTATCAAGAAACGGAAAGTTAATTATAGGAAAAGAAATGTCACCCCTTTTTTTCATAGGGTTTAGTGTATAAACAACCCTGCTCAATTTTTAAATCCAACTCTAAAAGGGGAGTACTGATATAAGATTTATTCAAGGTAAAATTCTTTTGAAACTATTTGAAACTCTGGATTATTTAAAGCTAAAAAAACCATCCAAATATGTAAATATGTAATATTTAACTTGTCCACTAAATCCTGATTTGAAGGGTCTTTCTGAATTTTTGTCATAAACTGTGATTCATAGCAATTTAAAAATAAATCTTCAATGAGAGTAGCGCAGTTTGTGTCCATTGATATGCCAATTATCTGTCGATAGACCGTGTTGCCAAATCGTACTTGGATATTATCAAGAAGAAATTCGACCGCTGCTATCATCTCAGATGATGCAAAAAAAAAGCATATTTGTTATAAGATTTTTCGCTAAAAAAGAAATATATTTATTGCATATGTAAGAACAACCAGACATTTTGAATGACCATTGTGGTATAAAGTGGTATAAAGAGTAGAAAATCTTAACTGTCTACTGTAGAAAATGTAACTTGAACAGACTTTAGTTTGTCTAAAACAACTAGTGAAATTTTAAACTCCAAAGGTAGTTGATAGATGAATTTTTGTTACATTTACTACAGAAATTAATTTAAGTTTTAACTGTAGTTAAGGCACTAATTAAAAGAATTGAGATATTAGTGGTACTGCATTTACCAAAAGCAGAAATAGCTCGAGACTTGTATAGAGTTTTAAGAAAGTTTAAGAAACCAAAACATTTTAGGAACTTTCATATTGTCAAATGCTGCCTTTTAACTGGGTGGTAACATTCAGATGTTCATTAACGATCTGTTGATCTGTCAAGTGTGTAGCTTGGAAAGTGTTCGAACTATAAATTTCATTGCGGATGACCTTTATATAATATTTTCGACAGACAACTACAATATTATTGGCTGCTTTATCTGCAGGTTTCATGAAGATCTTTATTTCACGTTTTATTCTGGAAACAGCACGGGATGTAGTACTTGTATCTTCATAATTCGTTTCATAATGTTTAATACGAAGACTACTATTTCCACGATTTTATTCATGAATTTGTCAAGGCCTTTCTTACAGGATTTATCCATTTTTTTATCCTTTTTGCAATATACGTGTAGAGATTATTCGATAAGACACTCGGTCCACTTAAGTTTCGCTGCAGAGCGATATCTAGGTCCCCTTTTTAGGAAGATAATAACCTTTCGGTCTTTGACAATGTTAAGGTCTCCAGTAATAACATGACATCAGGGTTCATATTTATATTTCGAACTAAGACAGTTATGAATCTCGACAGTTGTTGTAAATTTCAAATATTATGTGGCATCAGTATAGTTGAATTTATTCCTCTGGGGTTTTTAGGCTAGGAGGTTCGATGTTCTCATAATAAGTTGGTATATGTTTAGTGACTTTATGTTGTCTAAATATACTAGCAATATCAACAATGTCGTTTAATTGTAAATATAAGGTATTTTTTTAAAATTGTCGTTGATGAGTTTCGAGTTTGTCAATTTTGGGAAATAATTTATGGGAGCAGTATGCAGAGATACATGTAAGTGCTGTTTCATAGAAAGGACTACAGTGAGATATTGTGTCACATTCCTTCCAGATAGAATACAATTTTGTAGCTGTACTAGTTCCTAATTTACAAACAATAGTGTCTTCCATTATATCTGTTCAAAAATAGATATTAAACTATAAAATGAAACTGTATTCCGATGATGTTTACGCTTGTTTCGATAATACGTTTGCCATGAGATCTTTTACTGTGTTTATTCTTTGAGACTATCTCCACAGCATAAACCGTCGAAGTTCGAGACATAACACCTATGCTAATGATTTTATCATTTTGACCTAGAGGATGTGCCGTTTGTAATTTCCTAATCCAAGCAAGTTCAAGTTTTTGGAGTTCTTTTTCGTGTTGATTGTGAGATTAACCCTGTAGTTTGTACACCATTTCTTAAGGTTGAATTGTAATATTTTTGATGTCGTGTTTGTGTTTGGTTGAATGTTGATATACCAAACTTTTAAATTTTTGCTCCGGTGAAAACTGTACAGTTGTTTTTGATTTAGTAATGGCTGATTGTCCTACATATTGTACGAGGCAACATGGATCTGTTTAAGTGATCAATTAAACCAAAGATGTTGTTTTTCATGTAATATCAGAATCAAAGGACAATGAAATGTCCGTCCGTTTACCGTAGATTTAACTTTGTTACTATTAATTAAACGAGAACATGTGAAACATTTTTTGGCATTGCAAGGTAATGTTTGTGTATACCCACGATTTTTGTTATAACAAATCATTAATAATGCACGAATTTTCAATAAGTTGAAAATTATAGCCAGTTTACTTTTCGAAAATATGTTGTTTTGTTTCAAAGGTGTGGGAGTGCGTAAAAAAAGTGTATATAAATTTTCTAACCGTTTCTTAATATCATTATAGTAATTAGTTGAAAAGACTGGTGAAAGTGACCAGTAATATAAAGTAAGAGTTTTGTAAATAATAACTGGATATTTGAAATGTAGTGATAAAAAACTTGAATTTAACATAACTATCATGTAAGGCCGTGTCTGTTTTTTAATTTGTTTTGCTTCAACTAAACATGTTAAAACCTACCAGCCAGTAAGCAGAAAAAACACACACAATATAAAAAAACACACCTATAATCTTTTATGCATAGCACTTCCAGAGTCCATGTCAATTCTTAAAGTAAGTTCTAGATGGAAAATAATATTTAAGTAGTATATCTGTGTGCAGTTAAGCATAATTTTATATAAAACACCACATATTTCTTTCGTCTTTGTTAATTTTCAAAGTGCTAAGCAACATTTGTCAATTGTTAGAAACTTTTTCTTTGTGTGGTGTTTTTGCAAAAAAAGACCTCAAAAACCTACCAGGAAGCTGACGCAAAACAAAGAAAAACACAACTTTGACCTTACCATTAATTAATATAAAGCACAGGGTAAGATCTACATCCTTAGGTAACGTCATAGAAAGGGCTATCACCATTGTTTTAAAATGTAAAATAGTTATAAACCAGGGAAAGTAGATGGGACACAATCTACAGAACACCCACACCATAACCTGAAAAATTAAAGAGCAGTACAACTCCAGCACGAGGAATCATTAGTCAACAATTGTGATCACAGGTTTGTCTTTATGTTTAATGTTTTGTTATATGTACATTTTGATAATATTCAGGTAAGAACAGTATTATTTTACGCATACAAATTTTATTTGGACGATTTAGAGATTTTCACAAGGAGTTATATTCCACCCTTGTTGAATTCCTTGTGGAGAGCTCTAGATTTGTAAATTACTCTGTTTTTCTCGTGGTTGGAGTGCAGTAGCTCTGACATTTACCCCATATTCATTTTCATACATATAAATTGGTATGGATTTTCGAATATAACACTTTGGCAGTTTAACTAAAACATCATCTTAGGAAATAAATACGCTTCTTTTTTGACAATATAAACTTTTTTACCCTGATATCAACACAACTTCTATATCTATATATATTGATTTTCTAGCTTCTCAAAACCGTATCCTTTTTCATGACACATAAATGATTTTGATAAAATTTCATCAATTACAGTTCTATGCAAGAAAAGAAATCGTGTATTCATTAAGTCACAACAGGTATTGGTTGTTTATACTCGCCGATGGGTGTAAACTCAACATCTGGATACCCAAATGCTGCTGGTCCAACCACTTTTAAAGCAGTTGGTGTTTTCATAATATCTGGAATGGGCAAAACAAGTACGGAGACTCGTAGACCATACCGAACCATTTCCGTGGTGATCGGTTCTGCGGTATCATCGTCAAGAAGTGTTATTAAGTCAGGCGTGCACGCAACGACTTTTGGTGTTTCTGTCGAACCATCGCTGCTTTTCCGAGCAATTAAATTTTCATTTTGAAATTCAATTTTCAAAAGTTCCCCAGAAAAATCTTCTATACCATCAACAACAAGAAAACCCTTATTGAATCCCCCGGTAGTCTCTCTTCTAACATCTGTAACCTTTCCAGAAATCAATCTGACGCCTCCTTCTCGTCCTAGTACTGTTTTGATTGGATCTGTTTTGTTTCTCCTCGACGATATAACTGCATCACCAAGTCGCCAAGCTCTGCTCATTGAAAACAGTACGGTTTTGTTTAAAATGTCGTCCTTATTCATGGCAGACAATATAAACCCACCACTACATCCCATCTCTACAACTGTACGTCGAAAATAGTTTTCCACATCTTTCGCTGAATCAGCTTTCAGAATAACAGCACGTCTATCCTTATCATCTGCTAATGTTGCTGGGTATGGTGTGGCACCATATATAAGAGGACAAAACATTTGCAGCTCAGGAAATGCTCTACCCATTCCGTCACAATCGAGAACCGGAAATCCAAGTTCTGCCCCGACTATTAAGGGCTCCATTGCATTCAGTCCACCAATTTCTGCACACATTATACCGACAATGGACTTCTGACCGTCAAAATTAAAACCGGGTCTGATGTTTTCTGTTTTTTTCGGGCTGTAATTGTCTATAAAAAGTACACCGTTTTCCATTTTTATGTCCTCGCCATCTTTTATTCCAAGTTCTCCGTTATTATAACGTCCGGTTTCGTATAAATCTCTCATGCAGTTCAAGGCCGATATTGTCTCCATACTAATAGCTTTTTCAGCGACCACTGAAGGTGCTCCCATATAGGCTGTTTCAACAATCAAGTGATTGTCGGGATTTTTGTTTAATAGAAAACTTTTGGGGTTAACAATTTTTATTTCCTTGCCATTTCTTATTGCATGTTTTACCAAACTTTTGCCTAGATGTGGCGAACCTCCGCCACCACAGCCTAGAATTCCAGCTCCAATTCCGATGCATTCAACATCATATTCAGATAAAATCCATTCGTTCTTTTCGTTGATGTACGGAATTGTTTGGAGGTTGTCGTCTTCTGTGAACTCGGAAGGATATTTATTTTCTTGGACAATCTCACTTGGATTCAGATCGACATTGCATTGCTTTGTCTGGACAACAAAATCTTTTTCGATTATGACGGTTGGATTACCGGACGACTTAATGTCGCCTACCGCTTTGCAGTTAATCTTTGTGGCATTTCCTGGCAAATATGATAAAGGAGTGTCTGATTTTTCCAGTAAAGACACTGTTTCTCTCTCTGCCCCTGAATTAACTGTTTTCTCTATTGCTAATTGCACCGCATTTTCCAGTGCAGCAATCCTGGCTTTCTCGTACAAGTCCTTTCTTATGTTCTTTTTTCTCTCCTCGATAGCGATTGATGAATCATACCTATCGTTCGAAAATGCTAATTGGGTAATTCTTTCTTCATTACATTCCTGTGCTAGATTGACAACGTATTCAACGGTTCCTGAAATCTGGCTAAGAGCGGCTCCGACTGCATTTGCTACATCAAAATGATCTGGAAAAAGAAGTTCTGAAGCACCTTCAAGCCCATCTTTGGGATTGAGAATAATTCCACCACCGCCAACTAGGACGACCGGAATTGGGTCAGCTGATAATCGAACACTGTCAATAGCAGTTTCTACCATGGACTTCATTTTCTTGATCCCTTCTTTTACAAACGTGTCGGGCAACATAGAAACATTATTGCGGTTGCCAAGGTTAATATGACCAGCAGCAACTGCCAAATCTGTTGCTGTCAAATTTTCCATTTTACACGAATCTGTACTGTCTTGAAATACAAAAGCTTCCTTCTGTAGATTATATCCAGCACTTCTAGGTCCTATTGCTACTACACTTGATCCATTTTTCGTTTCTTGTTTTACATATGAACCACCACCAACACCAATACTGTAAACGTCGGGCATACGGAAGTTGGTTCTAACGCCACCGATTTTTATCTCCGTCGATGCTTCTCTTGGGAATCCTTTCCTAAGAATTCCCACATCTGTCGTTGTTCCTCCTATATCTACAACTACAGCATTTTTCTTTCCTGACAAGAAAGCTGCTCCCCTCATGCTGTTTGTTGGGCCAGAAGCAAAGGTACAGACAGGTCGCTCTAATGCTTCTGAATCGCTTATAACAGTGCCATCATTTTGTGTTAAGTATAATGGACATGAGAGATTTATACTCTGCAAAGCATTCCTAAATCCGACTATTGTTTTCTTACACAGTGGTTTCAAACTTTCATTTAATATGGCAGCATTTTCCCTTTCAAGCAAACCATCCTTACCGATCTCATGTGACATGGTAATGCTGGCATCTGGAAAATCTCCTATAATTATTTCTTTAACCAGTAACTCTTGGTCATTACGTACAGAACAATAAATGCCACAAATTACAAAATTCGAAATGCCTCTGTCACGTGATTCAGCAACTACGTTAAGGATTTCCTGTTTGTCAACCGGAGATATTTCACGACCATCTACTTGATATCCACCATTTACAAAATACATTCCACCATTTACACAGGTGGAAAGATCAGCGGGAAAATCCAAAAGTGCTGGCACTAATCTGGAGGCTGTACCACTTAGCCGAATCACGGCTACCTTGGTCAGTCCCTTTCTTTGCACAACTGCATTCACAAAATGAGTTGTTCCAATATTAACGCGTTGTATTGATAGCACATGCTCCTTATTTCTGTTTGCAATCGCAAGCGAGATTGCAGATATTATACCGGAGGTAACATCACTGGTTGTAAATGATTTCGCAGACGACAGGACACATGGTTTAACGGTGTTCGTTTGTAAAATAACTGCGTCTGTGTTAGTTCCTCCGACATCAACCCCTATAACCACCTCAATTACTTTTTCCATGTCAAATCTGCAATTAAAACAGGTATGCTTAATGCAATCTTTTAAATCTATTGAAAATAGCAAAAAATCAAGCAAACTAAAACATTAGTTTTATTAAAATTGATTTCTACATAAAATTGACACTTTATGAAAATTGACACGAAAGGGCACGCTGAAGTGAAAAATTAATGGAAATGAAATCTATAAGTAGGGCGGCGATTTTTCGAAATCTAAATTATCCAAATACTCAGATTACATTTATATCTGAAGTTTTGACTATTTGATGTTAAAAAAACTTAAATTGGCCATGGGCTTGGATAGCCAACCGTGCACCCCGTCTCGCCCACATCTCTAAGGGACCAAAATTTATTGGTTCCCTAAAACTTATAATTAATGAAAGAACATATTAGCATTAAATGTTTTGGAACGCATTTGTGATTTGGGGGTCTTTTTATACCCCGTGGGAAATGTCAATTTACTTTTTTACTGTTTCTTAATTTCAAAGGTAATTATAGATAACATGAAATATAGGGCTCATTCGATGCCTTATATACTTGAACTTAACTGATATTAGTGTATAGCCATATAAGAACTCATATGTCAAGTATATTAAAATATCACAACGAGAGCTAATTGCTAATTGCTAATCAAAATCATTTTATGAATAAAATATTGGTCACATTCGATGCCTTATATACACTATTTAAATGAAGTAATAGATGTATATAATAGTTTATTTGTCGTTTAGTTGTATATCGTCAGTTATACCATAGTTGGGGTAAAAAAATCCATGGCCATGACTTGCACGAGACTTTAGTCGAGTGCAGTCGTCCTGGATTTTTCACCACAACTGTGGTATAACTGACGATATAATATACTATGTTATACCTAATTTAACCTATATGTCGTCGATATGTCGAGTTAACCTATATGTCGTCGATCTGTCGAGTTAAAACATGAATATGTTGTGTAAATAGACTAAGATTTCCTGAGAACAAGGAAATTGTGTAAATAGACTAAGATTTCCTGAGAACAAGGACTTTTCAGAACAATTTCTGGGTAACAGAATTAATTATTATAAAATTTCAAAATATTATATTTAAGATATTTAACAGGACAGAAACTTGAAAAAAGACACGGTAAAGATTTTTCTAATTTAAAACAATAGATTATTTTAACTTTTATATATACTTTTATTTACTTTTCATGTGTTGATTAAATGTGCAGATATTTTCAAAATATTAATGATATATGTATTTTAATTCGTTAAACATTAGTTTCTTTGGGTATTTTACTCAGAAAATTGTACGCTTTTCAGTATGATTTTTACGGCGTGTCTTTAATGTGATTTCATTATCACTTTTGATCAGAAGGAAAAGCTAGAGGTGTAACCCCGCCGCATGTTAGATGCGCCTGTCCTGAGTCAGGTTGTTGATTTTTTTTATATACAAATTAGTATGCAAGTTTAAGTTGATATCGGCCAGATATATCATTATATTCTCAGAATGCTTGTATACGTTACACTGTGATATTCTGTTCTGATTGGGGTGACATTACCAATACCGCTTATTCAATCTGTAAAAGTATATGCGTGTTTTGTTTCCCACGTGATTAAAGTAAATGTGTAACCCACTTTGAAAAAAAATAAAAATTTATGGAATTTCATGTATTCTTAAATTCAAGCCGTTTATTATTTTGCTTTTAATAGATTATTATTAAAGTGACAACATTCATTTGAGTAGAAAAGACCGGCTCGTGATA
>JAULBM010317186.1:0-13757 GCA_032357055.1 Geukensia granosissima | reverse complement strand
TTCTGAAAGAGACCCAACTAGGAATCATTCCACCAAAGTTTGGTTCCAATTGAGCCGGTAGTTTCCAGACTTGTAAATTTTTTCATGATTTCTCATAGGGCCTTATGTAGAACTTTGTTCGGTTGTGGAGGCCATCTTTGTTGGCGGATGGTGTCGTCTCACAAAATTATGAAGGGGACCAACCTAGGGACCATTCCACCTTTATAAGGTTCTAATTTTGTGAGCAGTGTAAGATAAAAACATTTTTTGAAAATATCCCATAAGGTTCTTTATAACACTTAGATGGCCATCTTGGTTGGAGGTTGGAAATGCTGGACAGAATTTTGGAAGGAAACCACCTAAGAATCATTTCAGTAAAGTTGGTAAAGATTAGCTCAATGGTTTCAGAGGAGAAGATTTTTGAAATTCATCCTCTCTTTTTTCTATTTTTAGCCTGGAGGCCATTTTGTTTGGAGGTCTGCGTCATTGGACACAATTTTAGTAAAGGGACACCCAAAGACCTTTCCAGCCAAGTTTGGCTCAATACTTCAGATGAGAAGATTTTTAAAATCCCCCCTTTTCTATTTTTAGCCTGGCAGCCATCTTGGATTACGGATCAGGTCATCGAACACAATTCTGAAAGAGAACCACCTAGGGATCAATTCACTAAAGTTTGGTAAAGATTAGTACAATAGTTTCAGAGGAGAAGATTTTTAAATTTCATCCTCCTTTTTTCATTTTTTAGCATGGAGGCCATTTTGTTTGGAGGTCGGGGTCATTGGACAAAATTTTAGTAAAGGACCTCCCAAGGACCATTCCAGCCAAGTTTGGCAAAGATTGGCTCAATACTTTCAGAGAAGATTTTTTAAATATCATCCCCCTTTTTTCTATTTTTAGCCTGGCGTCCATCTTGGATTACGGATCAAGTCATCGGACACAATTCTGAAAGAGAACCACCTAAGGATCATTTCAGTAAAGATTAGCACAATAGTTTCAGGGGAGAAGATTTTTTAAATTCACCCTTTTTTTTCGATTTTTAGCCTGGAGGCCATTTTGTTTGGAGGTCAGGGTCAATGATCAAAGTTTAAGAAAAAGGACCACCCATAGACCATTCCAGCCAAGTTTGGCAAAGATTGGTTCAATACTTTTAGAGGAGAAAAATTTTCAAATTTCATTTTCCCTTTTTTCTATTTTTTTGCCTGGCGGCCATCTTGGATTACGGATCAGGTCAACGGACACAATTTTGAAAGAGGACCACCTAAGGATCATTTCAGTAAAGTTTGGTAAAGATTAACTCAACCAGTTTTTGTACAAAGTCAGGCGAGAACTCATGCCGTATAGGTGATAGGATACAGTGATCTGTACAGGTAAGTTTAAATCAACCACCTAGAACACTCGGCCACCAAGGCCCCTATTATCAAAAATGTACATGTCACAAAACATAAAACACAAAGACAAACATATGATCACAATTCCTGACTTGGGACAGGTACATGAAACACGTGGTGGGGTTATACTAGTTTAGTGGGTACCAACCTTCCCTTAACGAATGGTCACTGAAAAAATCAAAGAAAACAAAAGCAGCAACCGACGAACCATACAAATCAAATAGAAAGTCACCCAATCCGACTAGAGAGTACCTGAACTACAATAAATATACCTAACAAATACATGCAAAGATACATCTCTAATGAAAGCTCGCAGTTACTGAAAGCAAGCTCAAATTGAGATTCCTGATAATAAAACATCAAGCTCCTCAACACGAGATGTCATCAAACACAGTACATGTATGTCTGACGTTTTAATACTGTGTTGTCAATAAACGTGAGGAAAGACGAGATGGCTGCAATGCCAAATGTATTAATATTAGTGCAATGACGCGATCAGTTGACTTACATTTTTACCAACAAAAGCAAGATATAATGTCTTGACAACGACGTCGAACTTGTACCCCTTGTAGATAAATTTGTTTAACGGAACGGTGCGATTAAAGGGATCTTTTTTAAATTTGTAAGCTTTATGTGAAATGTTTCCATAAAACGTATAATGGTATATCCCCTGTCGAATCAAAGCTCTACATTTACAGCCGTATTTTTGTATGAAATCTTTGTAACGGATATAAAATTGTGTAAAGGTTGAGAAGCTTGTGACTTCTGTATCCCTGCAGCAAAAGTTTACCATTGAGCTGTAGATTATGATCATTAAAGACACTTTGGTGCAAACCGACGGGCAAGAATGAGGCAAGTAAGTTGTCTGACTGTATGCGACATGCTTTCATGTTACCTTGTGAGCCAAATGTGGGTTAAATCGGGGCTTGTACACCCATTCAAGTTATTATAATGTTGAAACAGTTAACGCTGGACCAATCTGAATTTACGAAAACCCCTTTAATGCAAACTTAGTAGTTGTTTCCCTGCCGTCGAATTTGGTTTCCTATTTCAATTTGTTTGGATATGAAGACTATGTTTGGACCTCGGACCTCCTTTGTTTTGGTTCTAATGCTACATATGAGAGGTTACTCCTTGAAATGTTAAATCCTCTGTTTTTCTCGTGGTTGGCTCACATTTTTCCTGTTTATTTATAGTATATTAAAATTCAACATATTTATTCAAAATTGGTACACTTGAATTCAGACGTCAGATCATTGAAAAAGAGCATCAAGGAATACGATCTCTTGCGATTTTAATTTTGCAAACCTTATAAAACACATGCCACTTAATTCTGATTTTAATGAGGGTTTATATTGTTTTGTATGAACATGTCTTGGCAACTGTAGACGTCAATATTCAGCTAATCAAGCATCACCATTGGTGTTGATTAAGTTGAACAGAAAACATTTAAAGTTTTTTTTCGTTAATTTGGCATTGGTCCAGCGTCAATTATTTCAAGATTATAAGAACTTTGAAAGATTTAATAAGCCCTGCTTTGACCGACACATTGGGCTCACAAGTTAACAAGAAAGCATGTCACTTATACCGAGACACCTTACTTACCTCATTCTTACCCCTATATGCTTATGATTCTAAATGCTGTCTGTCAGCGGAGAAGTAGCAATTACCAAAAACTTACCGAACATGCTGAATTTTTACCTGGGCAATCGGTTGTAACAATAATTCAAGAACTAGTAAAACTGCCTAATATAACGTTTTACATGTGTAAAGAAGGACACACACAACCAACATTATATAAACTTTCAGCAGTAATTTTTAAATTCATTCAAAATTCAAAAAATGTAGAACCAAGAAATAGACAAATTGTGTTAAATCTGATACAAATGAATTCTCGGGAAAATTTTTCCTATTTTTTTTTGTTTTGTCTTATCAAGGGTTTTTCAGTTGATATAAAAATTGGAGATATATCATGATTGTCCATGAGACAGACATCCCTCAAATAACAGTCGAATATACAATTCCACGGGTTCCATTACGTTCATACCATGATAACAGAAGCTGTCGTATTACAACTCAAGAACAAAAACTACAACAACATAAAAAGAGGGATTGCATATATATCTATTTCATTCCTTATGTTCAAAATTTTCCAAAGAAGAGATTTCGTTGGAATATGGCTATGCTTCTTTATACGATTTTTGCTGTGATCTTTACTTTGGATAAACCAGATTTAAAGTTTTTCAAACGTCCAGCAATCTAAATAAATATCATTATGTTGAAATAAATATTTACATTACGGAATTGCTTTTTCATTTCAATCTTAACAAAGTAAACAGACTTTCAAAGATATATTATTATTCATTTGAAAGCTGAACTTATATTAATACTTTCATTACGTGTACAGGAATTAATAACTTCATACGTATTATTCGGATGAGACATTAATACATATACAATAAAGTTTTAATGTACAAGTAATTTTAAATAGAGCAATAAACCTGGAATTAATATGTGTGTACAACGAATATACTTAGTAGACCAAATTTTAAAACATAAATCGGCTAAGCAGCAAAATAAAACCTTTATTTAAGAGCTATATTCATTTCGATAAGAGGCACACTTTTTGAATTAATCCAAAGTTTTTGTGAAAAAAAAAAAAAACAATCGATGGACAATATCCAAGATAAAACTTGATCTAAATGTAATTACTTTTATGAAGTAAAGTTAAGTTCACAAATCATCTGTTGTAGTGATCATTAAGACCATGATCCTCGACCTGTAGATGCACGATAATAATTGCTGAAATTTGTCACGATTACCGGAACTGGAAACGCTATCGCTAGCAACCCACACAAAACAGCTAAAGTTCCAATTACTTTTCCAAATATTCCTACTGGATACATATCACCATATCCGACCGTTGTCATAGTAACGACCGCCCACCAGAACGATCCCGGAATACTATAAAATTGTGTACTTTCCTGTTCGAGTTCAGCATAGTAAATAGCACCCGAAAATATCACTATTCCGATACCAAGGAACAGAACAAACATCATCAATTCTTTTACACTTGTTCTTAATGTTTTCCCTAAAAGCTGAAGTCCTTCCGAATGTTTGCTCAGTTTCAGAATTCTTGCGACACGCAGAACTCTTAGTACTGATATAGCACCCGTTTTTGAATGACCTTCACACTTTCCTGGAATTACAAACATCGATAAAGAAACGATAAAAGGTGCAATGGAAATCATATCTATCCAATTTACAAATTTCTTAAAAAAATCTATTTTTGATGGACAACTTACGAATCTGCATATAAGTTCTAAAATAAACCAAGCCATACACGTCGCCTCTATGATAAACAGAGGATGGTTGAAATATGGAACCTCTTTAAATGTAGTGCGATTTTCAGCTTCATGGTAAATGCTTATATTCTTGCAGCCGACATCTTTCAAAGATGGAAGTGTTTCCACACAAAACGTTACAACAGATACTGTTATAAATATAACAGACAGCACAGCAACTATTTTAGCAGCCAGGGAACTCTCTGGGTATTCAAACAGCTCCCATATTTTCCTTTGGAGATGTCGCTTTGGCATGACTGGCATTTCTGACTTTTCGGTAATATATCCCTCAGATTCCCTGAGCGCCGAAATAACACTTGATCCGATCTCAAAGAACTGGAGTTCAGTCAGAAATACATCATCTGGAACCTCTACGGGTCGCCTAAGTCTACCGCCACTTTGGTAAAAATATAAAATTGCTTGAAAACTTGGACGATGACGGTCAAAAAAGAATTCCTGTCGTTTACTGTCCCAATACTTTTCCCGTTTTACTTTGTCACCTAACAGTGTGTTAGGAAGTCTGTTGAGTGTTCGTAACTGTGTTTCAAATTTCATACCACTTACATTTATTGTAACTCTTTGACATTCTTCCTCTATGCAGTTATGTCCGTCAACGAGATCTGGTCTTTCTACAAAATGAGCTGTTTCTCGTCTCTCCAACAGGTTGTCTATCTCCCTTTCTTCATCATCTTCATGTATGTCACTATTAGACAGAAAATCAGAACGTTTCGAATCAATAGAGTGAGTTCGTCTGTGCCCACGAAGAAAAGACCCGTGATGATAATCCGGAGACAGGTGAATAACAGACGTTCTCCCTGAATCACCCCTAGGTTGATTAATTACATGCATTTTTAATCTATCTATCAGTTAAATCCAAAATCGCCGTCTCAAAATGTATTCATCCATATAACCATTTATTTAATTTCGCCAGTTTTTTTATATAACTCGACGTATACAAATTCTCCTATTCATTAGTAAAAATATTCATCCATTTGAATTGAATTCTAAGTCAAAATAAACTGTGAATAAGTAAATGATTACAGGCCTGTTAAAAACCGTTCAAAAGTTGGCACAACTATATTTGTTTAAGTTCGTGATTTATACTACTATGGGTTTTAAATAAGTACGCACACATATCTAGAAATTAAGAAACAAGGTTCGAAAGAAATTGTATGTGTATCGGTTTAAACCATTTGTTATGTTGAATTGTCCTATGTTTTGTAAAATTAGGATTTAATTCTTCCATTGTTAATTGTTAATCATTATATTTTGAATATAAAGAGCTGTTATCCTTAAGAACATAATTTCACTAATCGCTCACCAGTCAGGATTACTACCATATATGGGAAAGGATATGAAAGGTTAAATAGCCCTAAAAATCTTAATTTTGTCTGCATGAAAATTAAAGATATTAACAAAAATTTGAATAAAATCTCATCGATTTTCTATGTTCGGATTTTTTTCCAGCAGCCAAATGAAATATTCTTTCTTTGAACAATACAATTTAACATTCTTGCACAATCTTTTAAATTCCTTTTGGAAAGCTGTTCAGTAAACTTAATTGATGGTGAGAATTTGTCTAAAAATTAAAATTTGAACTTTCTTAATTTCATTTTTATGAGTATGTGCGAATTTAGGAAAAATTTCTTTTCCTTTTTGGTATTGTTATTGACGACTCAAGATAACAACTAAAGTCTTATATAAAACAATAAGTAACCTTGAGGCATCAGCAGGTGTCCAGAAGACTTGACATCCTCCCGCCTTTGTGTAGGACCTTTAATGTAGTTATTTATCCTAGTTTAGTTGCAGTCAGACATTAAAACGTAGACCGGGTTTTCTAGCTTTTAGGCAACGTGTTTAAATAACCTTCCATTACGGGGACATCATATTGGCTCCATTGTGTTTACATTTCTCAGCTTGTTCGTTTTGCCCGTGTCTGTAGCAATATATACGATTTTAATGGAATTAAGTAAAAGATACCATTACCATAAAATAAGAAAAAACTTTTTTAAATTCTTACATAAGTTTAAACATTGGTTGTACCTGCAGACATTTGATAAAAACGGGATATCACACTCAACCTTTTATTGAAATCATTAATTTAAACAAAATCAATTAGGACGTAAAAGTTACTTTAATAAACTTACCCATAAATGTTTCTGTATAACATTATATTAGGATTTTTTTAAATATTGTTTGTGTTTTAAATCAACATGGACTTTTTGTTATGTAATATCTTGTTTTTCTTCGCTATTAATGAATTTTTCACAAAGCCAGTTGTTTGATTTATATCTGAGCCTAAGAGAACAAGGTTTGTTATCAATTGTGCTAGGAATTTGAACTAGCTGTCCGAAACAATTATTACTTGATAGAGGTATCTATTGTCTGTGTGCTTTGTATGTAAAGAGTTTTATTAAATACAGCTAGTTTTTAAGTTTTGTTACTATGTCGTTTTGTCAAACCACTTTCGTAGGTTACGGGATGGTTGGACGCTAATTAACATGTTTAACTTGGCCACATACTTTATATGCCCTCCAAAAGTCAGGAAAATGTAGTCTTGTGGATGTCATTGTTTTTAAGTGTTATTTGTGTTGCATTTTATACTCATTTGGCCGATTGCTTCTACATTTTGAATGTTATCGCGTTTTATTTGGGGGCCTTTTCCCGCTTGCTTTACGGTGTGTATATAACCATTACTAAAGGAATCAGAACCACCTGTTAATATTTATCATTTATACGTTCTGTAACGCTGTCTCATAGACAGCCATTCTACAGCACCTAATCCCACTCCTGTTTTGTAAAGAAGTTCGTGGATTCCAGGCATTTGTTCTTCTTGTTTTCGTTTTGTCTTTAGGTTTGTTTCAATTTTGTCTTGGACTATACACTTTCGATCTCTCACATGGGTATTGTACACTGGACATCTCCTTTTCATTTAATTGTATTCTTCATAAAACGCTGTTTAATTAATGGGAAACAAGTAACATAAATTAACTGAATTTCGCATAAAAGATATAATTGAGTAATATAAACTGCAAAATGTATTCCACAGTATTTTTTTAAAGGGGAATCGTAGGCAGGGCATAAAAATCGATTGTCCTACATCATGTGATTGTAAATATTGACAAATCATTGTCATTATTCCTCCTAAAATGAAAATCACAACAAAAAACATCTATCCAAAGTCAGCATTTGAAAAAAAAATCAGCATTTAAAAAACCATTTTACATATCTCAGTGTACATCCACTTTGTACACAAGTATAGGACCAACCTCTCTGATATTGACTAAATGATGTAAAACTAAGTTATTTATACTCAATAACTCATTGAATAGTACAAATTTGAATATAAATTGACAGAAATAACAATTGTCTCACTCGTTACACAACAGAAACCAGCATTTTGGTCCCATTTATCTTGTTAAGTTTAAACACAGCAAACTTTAAGAACCAAGGAGCATTTTATCAATTGCACTTACAACAAACTCTTTAACGTCAGATTCAAAATTCGACTTTCTTCTTGATACTTAACGTAAAGAAAAATATTATTCCACTTTAGAAATATTAGAGATACAATGGTGTTTTGTGATTGGTCGTCTTACTTTTTGTATCTTCGAATTCTTTTTACAACGTGACAGTAAACGAAACTGTTCAACTTCTTTTCTGGCATATCCGTATTGTTTTTTCAAGTGGAATTTTAAACATTCACATCAATTTAGGAGGAAGATATGAGTTTTTAGTCACCCTTGAAAACCATTTTCCTTCAGTTAAGAAATTGAACAAATCATCATATCTCCCTCTAGACATGGATGCAATATTCATTTCTTACTTCTTTTAGAAAAAAGTCATAACATAAGCATAATTTTAATACTAAGGATAAATTCGCCTGTTGTTGTCTAATCTGAAATATTCAAATTAAAGAAAGTTATTTCCAATACCAATGCAACTAATCCAAATATATAGGTCGATGGTATTGTGTGCAAGAATATTTAAACTATAGCATTATTGTACAAGAAATGATTACATTCCAGCTTTTTTATTCTATCACGTAGATATTTTACTCTGAA
This sequence comes from Geukensia granosissima, assembly GCA_032357055.1. Taxonomy (NCBI): domain Eukaryota; kingdom Metazoa; phylum Mollusca; class Bivalvia; order Mytilida; family Mytilidae; genus Geukensia; species Geukensia granosissima. Next base: position 4,982 of record JAULBM010317186.1, on the reverse strand, counting down.
CTTTATAAGTTGTGTCTCCCAATCGTTAGGTTTTCTTGTCACATTATTATTTTATAAGTGTCTATTGCATATAGTGCCGCAGGCTAGACAAAAATTTCTCCCCTTCCGGCGCCTCTGCTTATTAAGGTTTTGTTAAGGATTTTGTGGGGTCTTTCTTTTTCTTTTCCCTTTTTTATTTATTCGAGTTGTTACTTCGGACTACTAAGTTTGGATCTGTAGCATGTATTCTACTCTGTACTTACACATATGTACATGACATATGCAATACACATTTAACAATTGGGCTCCAGGAGGGTATCCCTACAGATCACAGGGTCGCATCAAAGAATGACATCGGGTCACTTTTATGCAAATGAGACAGGTTACCAAAGTTTGGAACTTGTTTATAAATAATTTTAATGTGGCACTGTGGCAGGTCACTTTAAATCACAGGGTATCTCGAATTTCTCCTCCTAAGGTCACAAGTCGGATTTCACCCCCCCCCCTGGAGTTTGATATTTTACTGGTCACTTTGTGAACAATTTTTAAACAAATGTTAATGAATAAGCTTACTTATAATTTAGCATGTTCCGCGTTCACACGCCAGGGACTGTTGGCTCCAAATTGTCCCCTCCGTGCAAAGATTTCGTACTGGTATACCCAAGAAACACCATATAAAACCAGCACAGTTGTCAGGGTCAGAATAATATCGCCATTCCCATAAAGATTTGCATGCAAATCCCTTTGAAACTGGAACTGAAGGTGATAGCAAAAACATATGCATCAGAATCAAAGACATGTTTGTGTCAAATCTCAGGCTTTGTTTTCATTATTTGTATAAATAACTTATAAATGGTAATAATTGTTGAATGTCCTTGCCAAATTACTGAAACTTTAAATAAAATAGGATGAAATATTAACCTTGATATACTATGGGTGTATTATGAGTTTCAGATTTGACAAAAAACCGTTGATGTCTGCTTCAGTACTTAATTGTAGCTTTTACTTCCGTTTTTTACTCGTACCTCTTGACGCTGATGTAATACTTGAGGTTATTATAAAGGTGGCTATCTGTTCTTGTAAAGTTTGAATGCATGTTATTTCTTTTTGTTTAATAATGATCTGATCTTCGATTTGACTGACATTTTATCACATATTGTTTTACACAAATTTGCAGCATTTATTTTAATTCTTAACCATGAAATTTCGAAAGAGATTAGTACTTGTATTGTACTTGGCATAACTTCTTCCGTTAGAAATATTTTTTTATTGGAATTCATTGGACATGAGTAAGGTTTTCATTCTAATGCTGCTGATTAGAGGTTACTCCTCCTTGAAATATTTATACTGCATAATGAAATTCACAATAGTGAGACAATTAGACATTGGTTATCTAATAGTTCCCACTAGGACTTGGCCATGCAAATCACCAGATACTGTGGTTACATTCTAAGTTAACCTGAGTGTACCTCTTCCTTCTGTTGTCATTGTATTTTCTTTGTCACCCGGTGTGGTAAATGCCGCCGGTGTTGTTAACTGAACCGACTCTTGCTCTGCTGTTGATTTGATTTTCTGTGACAGAACATTGAACTGTGTTGTATAATGTTTGTTTTCAGGATGACTTGTTATCATTGTTGTTTCTTCTCCATTTACGCTTTCCATTACATATGTCGATGTTTCCACCGATGGTAACATAGCTGGGGTATTTGACGTAGAGTCTGCGAAGTAAAATATTTACAAATTAAACATTAAAAAATACATTCAGAATTTGCATAAAAACAAAATAACCATATTTCATTGAATGTGTAACATTCTCCTAACTGAAAAATCCGGTGCAGGTCACTTTATAAACAGGCATGGCCTTAAAAACGAATTCTAAGATACTAAAGGGGCAGGCAGAAATCGTTAAGTCGGAAGACAGACAAGACCATGGCCAACAAAATAAAACGAAGGACAAACATAGAACACACGACATTACACTTAAAACTAAACTGGAGTAAAGCACAAACCCTACAAAAACCAGGTTAAATTCTGGTGCTCCGGAAGGGTATGCAACTCCTGCTCCACTGGTGGCACTCGTCGTGTTACTCAGTAGTCAAAGCCGGTATATTGTCACAATCGATGTTAGTCACAACCGGTATAGGGACGGATTTGTATGTCATGGCAGTGGGAAGTTATCTATTGTCGTTTGTGAAATGGATATTTCATACCGGTCAACCAAATCATGATGGCGACCGAATTATGTCCGGAGTGATGACTCTAATCTTTCCCCGAGAAACCCTTGGCTCAGTAGCTTTCTTGTCAGCTGCAACCCTCTCTATCAATAAAATTCTGATATGATGCACAAGCCCTGGAGTAGCGTATAAACTGAGAAATAAACACTCCATATGCAGGTGCTGCTGGAATGCTGCTAGACAAGAACGGAAAGTTATTAATGACAAAACAAATCACACAGTTATCTTGCTATCTTTATAAGTACTTGTTTTTCTGGTCCCTCCTGCATTTCTTAAGAAATAGAATACAAATAATGCAATGTTAAAAACCAAACTAGGGAAAATAACTCTTATAACCGCAAAAATTTAGTTGAAATCTAAAAGTTTTTACTTATTTTAGTTTAATTAAGTGTTACATCATACGCTTGAAACAAGGAAACGGTCTCAAGGAAGGGAACCAGAATATCATTATGTCGATAGACCTGACAAGGCGAGAATAATTAATAAGTGACCCTGCATATTTTGTTAGCTACCCTATAGCTTAAGTTGAAAATAAACCTGAATTGTGGCACTAGATTTTATACCATTTACAGTATTTAATGTAAAATATTTACAATTTACCGAACCCTCTTTTGATATACTGAAATTATTATATTTTATTTAGCATGCATAACTGTTTTGTAGAAGTCAGCCCAGCTCACAAAATCGTTGATCTCTACTTCAGTACTGATATTATAGTTTTTACTTCCGATTATTCATTTCTACCACTTGACGCTGATGTATATTACCAGAGATTCTTATAAGTGTAGTTGTTTTTTCATGAAAAGTTTATATAATTTATTTATGTTTAATAATGATCTGACCATAGAATATATATGGTTAAAGGTTTATCTGACATTCAATCACATTCTTTTAAACAAATTTGTAGTATTAACTATTAGTATAATTCTAAACCACGAAATTTCGAAAGTGATTATTACTTGCAATGAAATATGCCGAACTCTTTCCCTTAGATTTTTTACGAATCTTTGGATATGAGAACATTTTCTACTATTTTGGATCTTGGCTTTCCTATGTTTTGGTTCAAGTGCTGTTCCGTAGTTACTCTTTGAAATACAACATATTAAAAATCCCAATAGCAAGCCAATACTTAATAGTGCCCACTAGGACTTGCCAATGGGTATCACCAGATACTGTGGCAACATCTAAGTTATCTAAATTGTACCTCTTTCTTCTGTTGTAATTGTATTTTCTTTGTCATCTGCTGCGGCATATGCTTCCGGTGTTGTTGACTGAATCGACTGTTGCTCTCCTGTTGATTCAAATTTCTGTGAAAGATCATAAGACTGAGTTGTATAATGTTTGTTATCGACTGTTATCATGGTTGTTTCTTCGCCTTTTACGTTTTCCATTTCATATGTCGAGGTTTCTACAACTGGTAACGTTATTGTAGTATTTGACGGCGAGTCTGTAAAACAGAAAGATGTTTACAAAAACATTTCAAAAATAAATTAAGAATTCGGTAAAGTAAGATGTTTACAAATAAAACATTTTAAAAATACATTTAAAAAAAATTCTGATAAAAAATAAAACAACCGTTTTTATTGAAAAGAGTTCATTCCCCTTATTTTAAGCCTGGGGGCATTATCAAAATTCCAAACCTTTGGCACAGTCTACATCTAAAGTACAATTAGAGGGAATACGAAGATACCAAAGGGGCAGACAGAAATCGTTAAGTCGAGGACAGACAAGACCATGGCCAACAAAATGAAACGAAAGACAAACATAGAACACACAACACTACACTGAAAACTAAAGCTGGAGTAACACGAACTCTACAAAAACCAGGGTGAGTTCAGGTGCTCCGGAAGGGTAGGCAACTCCTGCTCCACTAGTGGCACCCGTCGTATACTCATTAGTCAAAGCCGGTGTATAATCACAATCGATGTAAGTCACAACCGGTATAGGAACGGAATTGTGTTCATGACAGTCGGAAGATATCCATTGTCATCTGTGAAATGGATATTTCATATGTATATCCTTGCTTTCAAGAATAAACCGGCAAATGGCGGATTGTTATGCAATAATGAATGGAAAGTTCTATGTCAACCCATATTTAATCTTAAAAAGCAAAATTGCCTAATTCAAAATTTTGATTTATCCACTTCCTATTGAAGATAAGGTCGAAGATTCTGAGGTATCTAATAAATACAGTTATGTTAACAGGATATTTAATCAATACCTTATAAAATAAAATAGTTCAAGATTAATTCACGTGAAACAAACTGTCGCATAATTTCTGTCGTTTATTCTTTGGCATTAGTCTACTGTATTTAGTACGGGTTAAGCCATTATTTGGCAATCTATATAAAATTACTTTAAATTAGGTTCTAATTTCGTAGACTGAATAATCATCAAAAACTGCAAAATTAGAAATAAAAATAGTTATTCTTGATGTGACATGCTACCTTTTACCTTTACACTAGAATGATGGAAAAATTTGATTAATTGTAAGAAAGTAAAGTTTTGCTTTCATTTGCATTTTACTCGAGTAAGCAACGCTGTTTAACGTAAAAGATCGAAGCTAATTCAATATAAAATTAAATGCATTTTTTATAAGTTTCAAGCGATATGATCGACAGTGACGAAGCACATTTTGCATGAAGTGCGGAAGCGTTTCATGCTAAAAATGTGCGGAGTCACTGTCGTTCATACTTACAAAAAATGCATTTAATACTTATAATTACATAATTAAGTTAGTAAAATAATTAATTAAAGAGTTTTTAACAG
>JAULBM010317175.1:0-13758 GCA_032357055.1 Geukensia granosissima | reverse complement strand
AAACGCCCGACACTTGACGATCGCCATCGAAGGGAGAGGATGGCCTGGTGCAGAGCCAGGCAGAACTGGAACCTTTAAACGTGGCGACGAATACACTGGTCAAACAAGAGTAGATTTTTCTCCTTGTAACTGATGGTCGATCCCTTTTTTGGAGGCATCGTAATGCAAAATTACCAATGTTAAATAAATATGGAAAATGTAGGTACGCTATATGTGCATTTCAAGGAGTAGCCTCTCATCAGTAGCATTAAAACCGATATATGGTAAGTCACAGATTCAAATATAGCAAAAGAAGAACTCAAATAAAAAAAAAATCGAAATGAAAGCCAAATCCGACGTCAGGGACAACTACTTAGTGCGTTACTTTTTGGGGCCTTTCCATATTTTCAGTGTTATAGAATTTAGGCAAATGCAGCTAATTTCTGTAAAATATTGTTTAATAAATTTAATGTCAGGTATCTGACAACTGGGCTGGCGAATACCCTTGGGGACCAATGTTCCATCAGCAGAGGTATCGACCCAGAGGTTTCAAAATACAAAATTAACAATGTTTAATAAATATGGAAATTTAATGTAGGCTATATGAACATTTTAAGGAGTAACATCAGTAGCATCAGAAAAGAAATATAGGAAGTCAAATATAGCGAAAGAAGAACTCAAATCCAAACAAATCGTAATGGAAAGCCTAATCCGACGGAAGGGACAACTACTTTGTGCATTACTTTTCGAGGCCTTTCCTTATTTTCAGTGGTTAGCATTTTAGCGAATGCAGCAATATTCTGTAACACATTGTTTCATAAATTTCATGTCAGACAAGTCTGACAACTGGGCTGGTGAATACCCTCGGGGACCAATGTTCCACCAACAGAGGTATCGACCCAGGGGTTTCAAAAAGAATGCCCCAACCACCCATCCCCAAAAAGTGTGTACCTCTTTATGGTATGCTACAAAAAACCTCTTTATGAAGGAAAAAATGCCAATACTTTAAATTTTGTTGGCCACAATGATAAAAAAAAACATTTAACTGACTTTATTTTTCGCATGATATTAAATCCCCTTTTTTTAAATCTGACAATTTGATGTCGCCGCAAAACAGTTACAAAATTATATGACCGCTGTTACTAGAAATGAACAAATATCTTTATTTCACTTTGAATTTGTCATCATTTCATTTCTGTTTTTTTTTTATCATTGTGGCCCACAAAATTTAGTATCATTCATGTCGTTACTTCAAATTAGTCAACTATTTAGAGAAATTCCTTCGAAAAATTAAAACAATTCATATGGAATACGAATTAAGCAAACTTTGCACCTTTGAACTGACAGTGTCACCAAAGGTCTGTCTTTTATACGTTTAATACTGCCAGTACATAAAAGATGATTTTATTTGACTATTTTTGCCTAATTTTATAAAAACAAAGTAAGTTAGGACATCTGGTATGTGTCAAAAAGCTTTTCAGCACTTGACTGCTGGTTTTTTACTACAGCTGACGAATGTTCTAAATAACTTTCAATTTGCTAGCAATTTGCCATCGATTTGATTGTTTTTTTTTATAAATTTTAACAAGCCAAACCCGTTACAGTTCTTTTCTTTGCTCTAAAACCTTAACTCCTCACCTTTCGTATCTACCACATCTGGTAGTTAGCGTTTTTTAGGCAAATGTTTTCATATCTCGGAAAATGTTGCCTTTGTGAAAACTTAAACCACAAAAAAGAACAATTAAACGTCATCAGGCAACATCAAATAGGATTTAATATCAACAAGTTAAACAGGAATTGTTTTTACAAAAGTCATACTAAAATAACGTATTAGTACGAATAGTTAAATAGAAATCAAGTCTATATTCTGAAGAAATGAACATTTATATGAAAAAACAAATCTGTTTCATAAGACTATTGTTAACATCTTATAAATAAACCAGTGGATAACAGTAAAATTTGTGTCCAAGAACCAGACAAAGTTCACAAGTAATATTTCCCATAAAGATCTAAAAACTGCTGTGGCTTGGTAAAAGAAGATGAACAATAAACAATTTATTAATTTGAGATTATAACCTCAAAAATCAACGTCTAGTTGCATTTATGCCTTTTTCAATGTTATTCCGAAATCTCTTTTCTTAAATACTTTGTTATCTTTTTTTTAAACTTCAATACATTTAATATCCTTATGCTTGATTTTTAACTCGTCAAGTTCCTTTGAAATCGTCAAAATATCTAATGTTTATAATTTGGAAATATTTCTAATTTATATTTATTTATATCGATATATCCAACAGAACTTCAAAGGTGTTCATTCACAAAATTTATTCATTCGAACTCATCGTATTCGACCGACATACAAATAGCACGTGCATTTAAAATAAATACATATGAATCAACTCAAGCAACCATCGCCTACACATTTCAAATACTGCAACATTGCAATATCGTGTTTAAAACAATTAAACACAATATATTACTTCATATTTATTGAATAGCTTCAATTTTCTCAGCAGTGAAGAAAATCTCTCAATCCGGATATCTTTGTTAATGGCATTTTCTCATGAAATCTCTCGGGGTGTAAGCGAAGTTCATTAATTATAACATGACTGTTAAAATTATTGAAATTACCGAGATTTGAGAATATTCAGTGATTCATGATCAAAAGCAATTAATCAGAAAATAAATCGAAAATTCCAAGTTGAATTTTGAAGCTTAAACATGTCAAAGTACTTTTTATTAGCGTTTTTGTCATACGAAAACTGCATGTTCAAATCAATTTATTATTTAGACATTTTGTTTATTTCAAATTATTATTTAAAACACTTATAATACGAAAAGGCCTAGAAAAGTAATGCACCCAGTTGTTGTCCCTGTCGTCGGATTTGGCTTCCCATTTCGATTTGTTTGGATTTGATTGGTTCTTTAGCTTCGACTTCCTGTGTTTCGGTTCTCTTACTACTGATGAGAGGTTGAAATGTACATATAGCATACCTTCATTTTTCATATTTATTCTAACATTGGTAATTTTGTTTATTATATATAATATGATTTCTATTTCAAAAAATTTTTGAACCCTGTAAACTCTATTATAACTATGAAAGGTGGTCTTTCAGTGACAGCCTACTATATATTTCCAACCATTAGAGTCCCCAGATCACATTTTACTTGTTTAGTTCTGAATATTATATATGTAGGTTGCTTTTTATATCCTCGATCTGAAAATGGCGGCTAAAACATTGTGATAAGGAATACGCTAAACACGTTACCAGAGCACACACAAAAAATGAGCTTTACAACGATTTACCAGACGCATAAACGAATAACTAAACGCTAAAAGTTCCAGATATTATAAAAATAGAACAATAATACACTTGTCTGTTCAATATAACATCAACATTATCATAGTAGTTATTTTATGCAAATTAAGTTTTGAATTTAAATTATGAGTGTAAATGGGTTCTTTTTATCTTTGAATGATTCGTTACTAAACAGGCACAAACATTATAAAAATATTCAATCAATCATTGCTTATTAATAATGTATTCTAAGTTGATAAAAACATGCATGTATTGGTACAATTAAGAATTTTTTTTGAAGAAAAACTCGGAAAAAGGTTAGACTATTATCAGAACATACTATATATGAAAACTTAACAAAAACAAATTTCTAAAAAAACACAAGTGAATCCTACAAAAAAACAGGAAGGCACTAAGGTGTTACGTTAGGTAAGTAATTACTGCATCTTTAACGACAACCACCATATTTCCTAGTTTTCAATTCAATAATAGTCATTTTGAATTTAAACGGCATCGCTATATAATGGAAACAAATTTTCAGTCACACTACAAGAAATTTGTATTCGTTTTGGAAACTGACAAGCCATACTGGACAACAAGATTGGCGTGTAGATTTTTTACATTTCTAGAGTAACGTCAACGGGTAGCAATCTATACGACCAGTTTCTGTGTCAACAAATGAGCTCTGTTGAGAAATCTTTGTAATTGACACATGCTCTCGAAAAGAGTATGAATTGGCACATCATACGATAAGGCAGCTAGGTGCTAGTGAACAGAACGCTGATTTTTGTAATGTAGAATACAGAAATAGGAGATGTTTAATGATTTCTAATGAGACAGTTATCCAAAAAACTTTAAATAACAAACATCTTAGGCTTCAAAAATGGACAAAGATCCATGCCGTAAACTGTAGAAGGCAAAAGAATGTGATAACATTCAAATGTAACAATTGCCGTGTTTATCGACTTCTTGTTTTTAGCCTGACCGATCTATTTTCTCTCGAAATAAAATTCCATTATGCCTTTACATGTTTTTTAATTAACCAAGTATTAATAATTAATGAGCAATAATCGATTTAATATTTACATTGTGTTTTTGTGTTAAGTCATAAATCAATATAAAATGAGAAGCCGTGAAACATGAAACAACGAAATACACTAGACTTCAGGATCTGAGCTTGCTACAGGCACATAAGGTATATTTTAACAATCATGTTCACACTACATGCTAGGTGTTCATTTAGTACAAAGCAGGGTTCAATCATTTACATAATAGTAGTTCAAAATATCTACGAAATTTTAAACTGCAATTAATCAACCAAAATGCAAAATGATAGAAGTGTTTCAAAAAGGAACAATAAATAAAAAATAGGAGATTTAGCATGACTGTCCATGAGACAGCCACCTACTAAATGACAGAAGAATTTAAACTTCTACAGGTCCCATAACGGCCTTCAACAATTAACCAGAGTGCATACCATAACAGAAGCTGTAAAAGGTCCCGAAATCCTAGATTTCATCTATACATAAAACACGACAATCGACCTAATCTATTGCAAAATTGGTGAACAAATAACAGTTAATGACTAATTGAACAACGACAACCACTGAACTACAGCATTTTGGCTTGGGACATGTATATAAGTATATGGCGGGGTTAAGTCACTTTACTGTTTTTTTCCTTTAACTTCGGTAATTGGAATACCCAAACGGACCATCTCCCATATCTCCCCCTTTTTCCATCATGTTGAAAGTTGAAGGATGTCATGGATTTTTGGGCCAAGTTCGATTATTGTTCCGAATTTTTTTACTTTTATTGAATCATAGATGTGAAAACTAATTCATTTTGGTGGATATATTTAAACAATGGGATAAAAAAAATTACAAAATGAAAACCTTCTTAATCAACAAGATAATAACGGAAAATGAAGGTTGCCGATTTTTTTTTAGATATTACTCATTTTGCTTCCTCATTGCATGTTTCGTTGCTTACTATTCCGATTTATATGGATACGAGTACTTTTCTACTATGTTTTGACCTCTACACGGAAGAGCTCTTCTAAAAAAACATCTGCCTCTTTCGGACAAGTCTCTAACTACAAAATATAGAATCCCGCTTTTAGGAAATATTAATAATAAAATTTATAGTTTTAAAAACTAAAGGCACAAACAAGTATTGAGGTTAAAAACATCATCATCTTTTCGGATATAAATACAAAAATATTTTGGCAAGTATGCTGTGATCATCAATATGTGCAATACGTCGATAGATTAGATCTTCGTTTTTTGCATGGGTGATAATTAATTTCATGATGAAGTGCTTTAATAAATCTTTTATAAGATCTGAAATACCAAAGTTCAGCGTCATCAAATACGTTAATAAAAGACAAGAAAATTAAGGATTACTGGTTATCTATGTGTTCATTCACAGTCATCAGTATATTTTGTCCCAAATAAATGACGTTGTGATCTGTCATTCATTGAAAAAGATCAATGGATAAATATCATGAATGAAGCGATATATATAACGAATGAAACATGATGTTCACAAATGAAAGCAAAGCCACTGATTAATTTGATTAATTCTAAAACAATGTAACAAATCTCGCAAGATCAGTAAATGTCAATATAAACATGATCTTCATTTAAAATATTAATATTTTTATCAATAGAAATATAAAACTCAGGTTATCTCTATGTAAATCAATGGTTAATACTAAATTTATTGCATTCAAAGTACCTATTTGTACTAGTTTCAGCCTTCTGAAAAAAGGAATATAATACTACTAAATCAAAAATAGTGAAGATAAACCAAATATCAACTGTAGATAATTGTAAAGTTGTCATTTTCAATTGTTAACTCAGGGCTTTTTAATTTATTTTTCCGATCACACGGAATAAGCTATATTGCTGCTAGAAGGTTATTTTTATCATAGGAATTTACCCTATATAGGCTTTCTGTTGCTATACTTTGAAGCTTGACTTTAATTTAGACCATCTTTTTGTTAACCATCGGGAAGCAAATTGAAAAAATCGTTCGATGCTTAAAAGTTCATTGTTTATATATAACGCTTTTGTTTTATGGCAAACGAAGGTAAGACCAAACTAACTTCAAAATGCCTCGAATTTGTCACCTGTCAAGATAGAAAAATGATGAAGAACTTTCTTTAGTTATTGTTTTATAAAAGAAATACAATATTTCATATTTGTAATAATGTCAGTTCCATGAAACAAATTGAAAAATACAGAAATCATATTTGAAAACATTCGAAAAGTAATCTTCCAACTGAACATTTATTCAAAGAGTTTTAGAAATTTAAAATGATAAAAATTCCTAGCGAATAAAGGAAAAATGAAAATTAAATTGGCTAAAACAGCAACGCATTCAATTATTCCATTTACCATATGGGAACATGAAACGTACAGAGACAAAACAGTTTTCTAGGCATCTTTACTACCTGCATTCCAGTCTATAGCCTTTGGTGGTAAGTAACTTAATTTTTTATATGCAGGTACAGCTGGTTAGTAAAACTCTCACATATTCTTATAAAGAATTTTGTTTCCCCATCCCATATATAAAACAGACGTTTCAATTGTAATGTTATTCATTGAATGTAAATAATAATAGTCTTAATATACGCACTGGTGACTTCGTTTGCTGCAGATTAAAAATGGAAATCATATTCATAAGGCCTAGAAAATGATGACAAATATCAGTAGCACGGTAGTACGGCTAAATTGTAGTAAACCAAACCTCCTTCCCCCCACACACACTGACACATTCTCTTCCTCTTTGTCCAGTTGCCGTGGTATAGCAGTGCAAACAATCATTTAAAGACCGATCATATGTTCCGGCCAGCAAGATTAGGTCTTATATACTAAGGTTTTATTTTTCCCGCAAAACGATCGGTTTTTACTATAGATTAATCTTTTGAAATGAGACCAAGCAGCGGATATACTATAAAAAATAGAAAATTACTAGCTTTGAAGACATATTTTACCAAAAGAATAAAATGACAAAAGATAGTACGCAAAACAAAACAGAAAATTAAATGCTTGAGCAACAAGAAACGAGAACGACCTCCATTTTTTCAATAGAGAAATGAGTTCATGCTCGACTAGAGGCATTTGTTCAGTTACCTTTGTTCAAAGGCATTTGTTTGTCACAATTGGTGCTAGTCGTAACCGGTGAAAATATCAATTTTAGTAAGTTGGTGTTTCGTTTTTCTCAATATTGCTTTTTTTATTCTCAATGGCAGAGTTTGTTTGATTGTGCAAAGAGGATTCCAAACAAGAAATGTTTATCGTTGTTTTTGGAATTGTTGTCATAATGAATTTAACTTGTAATTAATTTTAATCTATTCCGATACAATTTATTTTTGTGTACAATTTTTATTCTATCATTGTTATTTCAAGCTTTGTTACTGTTTGGGTGAAATGCTTCTGGAAGTTACCCCTCGAAACTCGTTTCAACCATAACGATATTAATAATTTTTTGCCACCGAGTTAATTTTGAAATCATAGAAAAAACAATCAACAAGCCATACTTTTCCAGAAATAACTGAAACTGATGTGTGAATTTTACTTTATTCTTGTTTCTGAAACGTCTGTTTAGACGCACCTAGCGCAGACCGCAACAAGTTAATCATCACGTTCGTGTTTGCCTATGTATACTAATGTCACTAGTCAAATAAATCAATCACAACGTTATTTAATTTCTTTTAGTTTGTGTCGTTGATTTTTTTACATAAAATGGTAAGAACTGCGTATTGCTGTTTGAATGTACGTTCGTCACTTACATCTGTAATGGCACACTATTTATCAGAGACTATAAAAGATAGAAACTTTTGAGTTTGTAGTCATATGGTTTAAACAGTTTAAGAAGAGAACAAAACCTACATACTAAAAAACTACATACCTGATTTGTATGTTGTTATTTATTTTCATATATTGTTATGTATGTTAAAACATACAGTTTACACCTTTTCAACAGTCATTTGTAAAATTCCATGATTGTTATCGTTAAATTTGGCTTATCCTGTTCCTTATGTCATGAATTGTATATTTCATTTGATCCATGTATGTAACAAGAAATAAATAAATTTTGACTGCTCTTCCTACTATGTTTTTCTTGGCTTCTTGCGTGTCTGATGAGGGTTAACTTAAAAAAGGGTTTTACACGGATCGAAATATGCCTTTTCAGTAATTGTTATAAACGTTTGTAAGATGTGGAACGTTTTTTATCATGTCTTCCATATTATGTCCTTTAAAAATTATTACGGAGTATTTCTCTTTTGCTGTATGGAGGTTTTAAAAAGCTTTCCCGTGCTTCAGTTGTTTTTCTCCTCTATATATTTTCGAATACTGCAATGTATATTGGAAACATACAGTTTATGTCTTCAAACATTGTAATTTATGAACTTCCTTGATTGTTATCTTTATATTTGGCTTAGTCCGTGTCTGTTTTTGAATTTGTGTTGCGTCCGGACAAATTTTTTTGAAACCTACCAGCCAGCCAGGACGAAAAACACACACAGAATAAAGAACAAAAGAACACAGCCTTTGTGATAGATATGTCAAACAAGCTAACACCAATTGATAAAAGTTAAAATTTATTTTTGCAGTAAAACTATTTTGACAAACTATATATCTATAAAACATGCTTAATTCAAAGCAGACAATTATTTTATCAGTGACAAAAACAATATAAAATTTACCCGACTAGTTCAACCTATGATTTTCTAAAATATATTTGTATGTTTGTTTTTAACTCAGTAACAAAAAACCTACCAGAACGCCGACGCAAAACAAAGAAAACACACAACTATTCATTTCGTTATTTGGTTTATGAATGTGAAATACATAAAGTTAGAATGACCTTTCTTTGTTGCGTGTTTGACAAAGTTAAATCACGTTTTACACACGATTAAATTTGGCCTTTGAACATCTGTTATAAACGTTTCTTAGATGTAGAACGTGTTTATCTGGCATATATTCCATATTCTTTCTTGTAAATAAGCTTGAAAGTTGAATTTTCGGTTAGAGCTTTCATGTCTCAAATTGTATTTTGAAACCACTGTGTGGATGCCTCTTCTGGTGGATCAGAGACCCCCGATGATTTTCACTGGCCCAGTTAATAGACTGTTTTTATTGGTACTATTATTGACTTTCTTGTTAATAGCTTAATACGAAACTAAACAGTATATATTTGTTATATCATTTTCTACTTCATCTTGATACATTTTATATTGGCAGTTTTCTTAGACTTCTAATGATATTTGAACACAAAGTCTAATTGGACGTGTTTATATTGAGACCACAGAAAGAAAAAACATTTCTGATCGTTTGCTTTTGGGTTTTCAACTAGCAGACAACAATTGCAAGTACTCTTTCGAGGTGGATTCTTATGTTGTATCGTGAATTAGTTTTACAACAAATTGATTAAAACATTCACTAAATTCTTTCATAAATATGAAGATTTGGTATCAAAATTTCGGATGTACTTGTAATCATTTGATAAAACATGGGATATCACATCCTACTTTTTACGGAAGCGTGGTAAATAAGGCTCGGAAATTTAAACAAAACCCACATTGTCTAAAAAATTCATCTTAATTAAATTTTCCGTAAAGGTTTATTATAAAATCTTTAAATATGGTTTTTATTGGAACTAATATTGACTTTCTTGTTAATAGCTTAATACGGAACCTTGTTATAACATTTTTTACCTCCTGTCTATATATATTTCATATTGGCATTTGTACAACCCATGTTTTCTTTGACTTCTAATGATATTTAAACACTTAATCCCATTGAACCGCTCACCAACCGGTTTAACCCCGCCACATACTAATATGCCTGTCCCAAGCCAGGAACCTGAAGCCCAGTGGTTGTTGTTTTGTTAGTCATTCATTGTTATATGTTCACCCTTTCTGCTTTAGATTAGGTCGATTGTCGTGTTTTATGTATAGTTTTCACAATTTGTATTTCGGGGCTTTTTACAGCTTCTGTTATGGTACGGACTCTGGTTCATTGTTGAAAGCCATAATGGGACCTGTAGAAGTTAAAATTCAACTGTCACTTGGTGGGTGGCTGTCTCATGGACAATAATGCCACAACTCTTATTTTTATAAAAGTCAATTTTTACAGCAAAAACCTGTCATATCAGGTCACACTGCGTTTTTCCAATTGTAGTCATTTTTTGTATGTTAACAATTAAGTACATGTATATTTGGAGTTTATCACATGGAATTGGATTCTGCCTTGAGGAGACCTTCAGATTTTTAACTTTTGTCCATTTCTTTTTTGGATGTGGTGAAAACTTTTTGATATTTTGATAATTTTGTTTATATCTTCCATTTTTCATATGGAGGATTAATTAATAAATTGATACATTACATACAATACATTTCCATTGACATCAGTTTTCATGGATTTTCAAGAAAAAACAATTTCGTGGGTTGGTAAATTAATGGAAAAAGAATTTTTGGGAAAAATTTATGTTTTATGTTTTTTTTAATTTTCCCTACATATTTACTAAAGCAAAGCTTATAGTATGCAGAAATTAAAGTTTTTAACTTAAAGCAGATGGGGGTTGTGTTGTAATAACACATCTCTACTTAACTCATTGAATAAGGTTCTGCTGAAATCAAGATTTTTTGGGTCCTATGTGATGGTTTGCTTCTTTTTTTAGATTTGGTTATTTTATTTTTTAGTCAGGTGCTCAAATTTCAAGGTAATCTGTCACTAATAAGTTTTAAAACCGAACCTTGACAAGGTATATCTCTATCATTAAATGGTCCTTAAACATGTAAAATCAATATTTTACTATACATGTTTTTAAGTTCAACATAAGATTATAAGTCAATGACCACTGGTCAAAGCCATTGGCCAGACAAATCTGCATTTTTCCAGTTTGGATAGATTTTTCCAAATCTGACCTATGATTGAACTAACCTATATATTAACTGTTTATCCTCAATAAAAACAAAATATATTTGTACAATTTAGAACCCCAAACTGATAATACTATAAACAAAATTGCCAGGTCTTTCAAAATGAGATGAAAGTAGAACTTAATAATTTTGGTGCCTAGCAATACTGTCACAGGCTCAATAATTTTCAATCAGGAAATATGAGCAGTGGACCTTGCAAGGATGCTTCCTGTGAAATGTTGTTCCATTTAGATTCAGAAACAAAGTTTATTTATTATATTTACCAAATTAGAAACAACAATCATCAATTGCAGGCATATTTTAGTGAGTTTAAGACTAAATGAGCAAACCCTTAACATAGGTTTAACAGTTTAACTAAAAATTACCTTTTAGGGAAATACTGCTTACTTCTCTTTAGGAATGTAACACTATCGTTAGCGATAAGATCGGTAAAATAATCCTTGTAATAATTGTCTTCATGTTTCATGTTTTGTCCGTTAAAATTTACTGTATAATTATAGAAACGAGAATTCTTCACAAGTCCCAGCCACTCTCGCCATCCTGCTGGGATATATGTTCCATTATATTCATTTAAATATTTTCCAAAATAACCTGAAAAATAACAGAACTCATTGATAATCCTTAAGTTCAAGCAATTTTAACAGTTATTGCAGTTAATGATAATTTTCAGTATGTTTTTATCTTGTAGCTAAACCCTTTTTCAAGAAATTGCATTTTGATTTTATACGAGTTGTTTCCCTTTATGGAAAGTACTGTATTGTTGATGCAACCTATGGCAAAGGCAACAAGGAGATTTATTATAATCATGAAATACTTAACAGTTACCACTTCAAAAATGGGGGCTTTCTTGAATTCTGTCAGAATTGAAACAAAAGAAATCGTATGATTTTTCTTTAATGTCTGTAGAAAATGCAAAATTTTTTAGTCTAGTTACTTTCAACCACAATTTGTATACTTTAAGCCCCTAACTCAAATCATTGATACGCCCCTGCTTTTTCATTTAAATGTGCAAATTAGGGTAGAAAACAAAATTCTTAATGGTCATGTATACCATATACTATTGCAAGTGAATGGTTAGTGAATGTCAGATTGCTTCAAATTACTTCTGGCCCTGGTAAACTAATTTTTATATCAATGGTAGTAGTATTCCTCTTTTTTTTCTTTCCAGCGAACTGAAGAGCTTTAATAATTTTAATTAAGCTATGCTTTCTGTTTTTGGTTCCTACTGTGACATGTCTCAAGTACACTGAATTGTGTTAACCAGACTTTTTAAAACCCTGCAATTGTTGTAACAAAAGTTTGTAAGTGTAAGATTGATTGTAAGTGTAGAAACTTAAAGGAAATCTCATTGTGATGTGATAATTAAGGACAGAAATTACACTTCCGATATTTTGTGAAATTGACTGCTGATAATCTGTACAGATACTCACCCGTACGATACCCTGCATTACTTAAATAAGTAGCAAAACTCCTCGACTCATGATTGGCCTGCCAATATGGTGAGGAACAGTTATCATTGTTTGTATATACATTATGATTATGGGTGTACATTCCAGTCAAAAATGAGCTCCTTGAGGGGCAGCACATGGGTGTGCTGACAAATGAATTATTAAAATGAACACCCTGATCTCTCATCCATTTTAATGTCTTTGGCATCACATGCATAGAACCTGAAATGAGAAAGACCAGAGTTGAATCCACTGTTAAAAAAATTCCATAAACTGCAAAATTATAAGATAAGTATACTCAACATTGATAGTTAGACACAAAAAGCAACACCTTTTTGGTTATCAAAAAAAATTTGTAAAAAACACTGCATGTAAACAAAAGTGTATTTATTACATTACAAGCAGTTTTACCGGTTACAAAAAATGTAGTTACTCTACTGGGTAAAAGCAGAGTTAGCAGCAAAATTCAATAAGGTCATGGGTCACCCAGGCTACATCAACAAATGAACAATGTTGCTTTTCATGTGTAAACACAAAGTCAACTTTCTGTAAGCAATTGTTATTACATGTACCAGAATAACTGAATATAAACATTCTATAACTCCTGGCTGAAAAATTTATATATCACCAGTGTACTTAGCACAATTGTTATTTACTGTGCAATGTAGCCCCTCATAGTGAAGAAATATAGAATCTTACATTGTAAGCCATTGACTACCATATTTCTATAGTCGAGATAGTTAAACCTTAAAATTTTGAGGTTTACCAAGGAATTTAAAGGTTTAACTATCGAGACTGTAGAAATATGATTATCAACAGCTTATAATGTAAGATTTTGATTCTCTAATTTTTTAAGCATCAAAATATCGTCAAAAAACTATCATAGGTGTGATCGTACACCATCTTTTATTATGACCTTGTTACAAGGGACGTAACTCGTGTAAAAAACAAACAAACATGCCACTTATTTTATGGCATTTTCATAGTCATTAGCCAAAAAAATTAAGTAATTCCTACCTAACTGATAGAGTCTTTGGAAAGCTTGTGCTCCAGGGTGAGAAATAAGATCGTGACAAGT
>JAULBM010317164.1:0-13758 GCA_032357055.1 Geukensia granosissima | reverse complement strand
GGCCGATATTTTCGAAGCTGTTCACTTCACTTACATGATTATAAATTTTAAAGCAATCTCGTTCGTAGTTTTTCTTGATTTATATTGGTTTAAGTCCAAATCCTACTATGGTGCAAATTATTTTGGGATGGAGATGCTGGAATTTTTTATTCCGATGTTGACTGAGAAACTGTCTCGGAAAAAAAGTCAAAATCATTCTTACTTGAAATAAACATCTTGGTTTCAAAACATCATTAAAAGTCCGTGGTGCGTTGATAAGATTATAGTTTGTTATAATAAAATCCCAGATCTGTCCTAGAGTTTTGGAAGGATCTCTACGGGGTATGATATATTGAAATTTATTTGTCATATTAATTTGAAAAATAAAGAATCAGTTGAGACTTAACATCGCCTAAACCTCATTTAAAAGTTGAGAAAAAATTCAGATGTTAATCAAATGTCTGTTATTTTTCAATCCCGTCTTTTCACATCTGAAGTAATTAGACACAGTGCATCTGTCAAATTCTAGAACTTGTGATTAGAGATCTCAATATCAATGTAAAATGTAAGTCGTTGTGTTGAAAACCAGTGCGAGGTACACTAGTTTTGTTGTTAATTTAAACAAGTTTCAAAGTTCCGACCTTAAGTATACGCAGGCATATATCAGTAAAATTAATTTAAACGCTTCCCTCTGAATAAGAAAGTGAATTTATGAAGTACTGCTTTATTTAAAAAAAGCACACAACCAGTGTTGGTTTCTTCTCACATCAATGCTTTTTATGCCGGCGTCGCTCGCCTAAAAATAACAAAATATTACTTTAAAATTGTACAGAATAATGTGAGTCGTTTTGTTAAGTGTCAGTGCGGATTGTACCAGTTTCCTTGTCAATGCAAATAAGTGTCAAAGTTCTGACCTTAGGTATTCGAAGGCATATATCGTCAGTAAATTCAAATAAAATCCTAGGTTTAAAGATGTATTACTTTATATAAAAAGACCAATGTTGGTTATATTGTCCCAACAATGCATTTTATTTGCCATCGTCACTCGCCTAAAATGAACAAAATATTCCTTCAAAATCGTACAGAATAAGCTTTAACCATAACCTATTCGACGTCGACATAAAAGCTATAATTACTTGTATACTTACTCTGCAGAAGCAGTGATTTTACAGTACTTTTATATGTTTTTGCAGCTTATCTCGCAGTGTTAATCATACTGATGTTGACTGATGTTTGTTATTCAAACGAAGAAAGAGGTAAGACACAGGCTACCATCTATATACCGATGTCTCAATCGTATCAAATATTGATGACCGCCTCGGTGGTGTAATGGGTAGCGTGCTCGCCTCAAGTGCGGAAGGTCGTGGGTTCGATCCCCGGCCGAATCAAACCAAAGACTTTAAAATTGGTATTTGCTGCTTCTCCGGTAAGTACGCAGCATTAAGGAGTAAGAGAAAAGACAAATCGGAATCCAAATCCGATGCCAGGAACAACTACTGAGTGTGATATTTTTTTTAGGTCTTTCCGTTGTCTGGGTGCTTTAAGATTTCAACTAACATGACTAATGCAGCAAATTCCTGTAAAAAACATTGTTTTATAAATTTCCTGTCAGACAAGTCTGACAACTGCTCTGACAATTTACAGGTACAAAATCAAAAGAAGAAAGAAGGTCAAAGTGCGTTTTAATATAAAGAAACAAACTGAAAACTTTAATGATTATTACAAAATAAATGAATAAATAATAAACCACAAACGAAAGAACAAGTATTCAATAAGATATCAATGGGAGTATATTCAATTTTTAAATGAACATTACGCATAATTTAGAGGGTTTACGATTAGTTATCAATCTTCGCTGTACCATATACTTACCTTCATAGCTATGCAAAATTTATTCGTCCATATTTTGTACTGATTACGTGACATATTTTTCCAGGCCTTCAGTGCTATACATGTTTCAGAGCTGTTAATCCCGATCTTTGCCATGCAACAACACAATGCAACTTACCAAAGGTATAATATTTTATATAGAATGTCCAGTATTTGTTCATAACACACTCTATATAAATGTATTTGAGACGATTTTTTCATCAAAACCTTAGTGTTTTCACATTACTATATGTATCACGTACTACATGTTCAGGCTGATACGTAGTGTAATATTAAAACATCGATGACCTTTTTAAAGTTTTTTTTTCAAACCGGTATCTAAACTTCAGCTACAGTTTGGAAAACGTAAATTATCTCTTGTACAAAAACTATAACTATGGATTTTAGGACTTAATCATCATATTTTAAATTTTTTACTACTTATTGTTTCCCGGTGATTCTTTGTGACACGCATTCTTAATCAATCATGTAAACATTGCATTTTCTTTTTTGGAATCTTTTTCCAGCTACCTACTCTCGGATTGCAAAACATCACACAGTAACTTACCTTGAAATGGTTTTCCTGCTAGAGGCATTTCAAATTTAATCAAGCGTCGAAGTTACGACGACACAATTTTTTCTTCATGTGACGATAATTATGCTTATCAAAATATCAGACGAAGTGAAACTATTTGTTTTTTTTTTAAACGAAATCACCTATTTTTTTTTTTTTTAAATTTGATCAATATATCCTTTACTTTTTCGTTGACTTTAAATACTGACAAACATTATACTTAAATTGATGCAGTTTTGTTTTATATATAAAAACAAAAAATAAAACAACTTGTTGATTGTTGCTTACTCAAGAAGAGTTGATGATGACCAACTACAGTCTAGGAGAGGTAACACGGAAGTTAAATACTTTGCTGTGTGGATTTATCAATTGACGACTATTAAAGAATGTTGATTTTTCACATTTATAAACACCATTCATCAACTTGGTTTGATTTGATAAACAATCAGACAACACTTAAAGTAGCTTTATCTTCTATGTTTATCTTCAATAAATATACAAATAATTATAAAATTTAAATCGGCTATATTTACACTATTTAGAAAGACCAGCTTTGTGGCACAAGAAGATACACTACAATATACGGCAAAGTGAAACATGATCTCGGATGTGTACCAATTCAGGTAGATGAGAAATGTAGTATTTTACACTTCTAATTAAAAAGTAAAAACTGTAAAAGATTGTAAGTAAACTAATAGAATTGTATCTCTAACACACAATTTTCAATTGATTGACTGATTGATTGATTGATTGATTGCTTCTAAACGACCCGTGGGTAATATGTCTGCCTTTTGGGACGAGAACAAATTAATGAACAAAAAATCAATATGTAGACGGAGCATGGACCGGTAATAAAGAAGCTGTAAATGGACAAAATACGCGTGAGATAGGGGTGGAAAATGTAGCCTTGTAAATGGTCGCCTATTGACGAATCAAAATGAGCTATTACAATGGGTGTTTTACGTGCTTAGAACATGACATTTTCTTAACACTGGGCGTCTTTAACAACTCTCTCTCTCTCTCTCTCTCTCTCTCTCTCTAGAAGGATTGTGAATATATAAATCCCTGATATAACAAGTGTCTATTCTTATCTCGACATAACCCTTGCGAATGAGAGCCCAATTTGTAAAAAGGATAATTGTTGAAAATATATAGTTTTTCACCGACCGTTTAATTTTTTGAACGGAATTGCAAACTTGGGTTTGTTTCTCCTTCAATTATTTTTTGGCAGAGATGTAAAACTAAGGACATTTTACGACCAAAATCTTTGTTATTATAAAAAACAGAACCAAAAATTATTAACTGAGTGTACTTGCCATGATTTCCTGTTTGAACATAGGTAACCATCACATTTAAAGGGATCTGGTGTTCAAATCGGGATTGAACAATCGTGGGATCGCCTACTGTGTGGGTTTTAATCTGGCCTAGTGCCATCCTCCTTCTATATATTTTTTTTCAATAACAGGTCAAAACTCAAAACAAATCCAGCATGACAGTTTGTGAGACGACAGAGAAATTAGAGAAGACGTACTACTTAATTTTAGTGAAAGCTTTGAATATTTTTTCTTAATCATATGATCTGTTAAATATTTTGTCTTAGGAACTTAAAATCTTTTACATTATCTTTTTTACTGGTATACCAACAACAGAGGTCAAATATATTAGTTTAAATATTTGACGTAGTTTGCTGATCAAATTAATTTTGTTTTAAATTGTTTGCAAAACACATTGACCTCCCCTGTTCTTATTTCCAGTCTGTGAAATAATAGAAATTTAATATGTGTTAAATTGGCTAAAATTCAAAACGATGCATCCATTGAAGACACAAAGAAGACTACATGTGACAAGGATTTAAACTGAACAAGTATCACATAACCGTAATCCTTTTTTTGGATTAGTGCTTCATCATATAATATGGAAGTAAAACTCCGGCATGCAGTTTTTTACTTGTGTTAATAACAATTTAATTAAAAATTATTTTATTAAATAATATGTATAAATATGCCCTAATAAGCAAATAAAGGCCTAATCTATACAGTTTAGAACATTCTTCTAATATTAATTTTAATATCATAGGGTAATTTAGCCCCGGGCAATAAGTTCCGTGCGGCCCTGGAACTATATTCATAAGGTCTGTTGTATTATTTAATAAAAGTCTTACGAAATGGTTCTGTATTACTATTACACTTTTCAGGATGCAGTTAACCTTATTAACGGTAACTTGGTTCAAACTGTTGCCAATTTACCTACGTAACAAAATCTCATACTGTTTGTTTCAATTTTTACAATTTATCATGCTACATTTATCTTTTAGTAGATTTCTTTGTGAACTTCAACAATTTATCAGCTTTAGTATTTTTTAGTAATTAAGAAGAAAGTAAACTTTGTTATTAAATGAAAGGAATGAATCTGGCCTAATAAGCTAAAACAGTCTGATCTATACATTTTAAAAAATTCTTCTCATATTAATTATAATTTCATACGGGTTATTCAGTCCGGGGCAATAAGTTCAATACGGCCCCGGTCTTATGTTCATATGGCCCTGTTCTTATGTTCTTACGGCCCTGGAATTATATTCATTCGGCCCTGTTATATTATTTTATAAAAGTCTTACGGAATGGCTGTTTCTGTATTGGCCCTGGTATAGATTCTAGGTCAGAAGTATTGGCCCTCGGCCCTTACAGGCCTCTGGCTAATACTGCTGACCTCGAATCTTTATCAGAGCCAAACAGAAACAGCCAGTTTGTAACACTATAATATCGGTCAGCGATCAAAGAAATATTGTCTGCAAGATTGTGTTAAAAAACATAAAAATGTTCGAGATTTTTTGTGTCTGTTTTTAGCTTTGTCCAAAAGGCAGAACTGGTTTTAATCAAATCGGTCCAGTTGGTAGACGTCGAAGGCAAATTAGTGATATAATAAAATGCTGTGATACGGATTTCTGCAATACGAATCATTCAGTGGCAGGTAACTTTTTTGATTCTGATAATGATTGATTGTTTGACAAATATTTCATGCATATTCAGGACGAGAGCATTACACCACCAAGGCGGTACTTCTAATAAAGTTAAGTTTCATTCGCAACCTGTTTCACTGTCCGAAGATAATTGACTCATGTAAAAACATCACTGTTTTTCTACGATATTATCATGTGCAATATTAACCAAATTAGAATTTAGGCTCAGCAGGCAAAATGCGTGAGAAAATTTACATTACAATCTTTTTTTCCGAAGACACTGTTCGAATTGGGACAAAACTAAATAGCAATGTTATTGAAAAGGGCTTCTACTAGACTTTTGTTTTTGTTTCGATTGGGATGACAGTTAATAGCAACGGGTTGGGTATTATAAAATGCATAAAATTTACAAATTTTCAATTACTAAAATGTAATCTAATATTGATAAACAAATACATATATAATCTAACACCAAATGTACCTACAGTAACGAGCAACAATTCTTATAGTCAATCTATAAAAACATTAATGGACGTTTAGATTTAAAAAAATTCACTCTTATTGAAGGCCCTCTGTAGACCTCTTGATTTGAAACTTCTGTTTTTCTTGTGGTTGTAATGCAGTATCTGACATTTAGCCCATATCTTTTAATTTTTATGTTTATAAGATTAAAAGATCTACCTGCAACAGGACATAACGGAATGATTTTAGTAATAGCAAATATAACGTATAAAAATAAGAATAGCCCCTGCGTAAAAAAACTATTGTAGGAAAACATACCAATTTTAGTCATAGAAAAAATTTTTAAAAGCCACACTTAAGGAACATTGATTTTCATGATTATTCTACGAAACCATTCTTCAAATAGCCTGTCTAACAGCACATGGCAGGTTCTGTCAAAGTTAATTTCAAATTCAAGACAACAAACCCTACTAAATGTTACAAACATTTGACCATACTAACAAGTAACATGACAAAGTTCCGTCAAACTTTTAAATAATGGATTGCTATGATTATGAGTCCCCCTTTTTCATACTTACAATGACACTGTTTGTATGTTTGCTTATTGAAGGCCTTATGGCAACCTGTAAAAGTTTAAGACTAACACGTTTTGGATGGCTGTCTACTGGACAAGCATACCGTACCTCCTTTTTATATACCAAAATATAATTTTTACATGTAATATGTTAGTAACAAATTGAAACACATAGCGTTTTATGGTTTTTATTGTTTAGCTTGGTCTTTTCAGAAACGACCGTGAAAAGTCCAGTGACAACAGAATCTTGTATTTCACAAGATATTGAACATTGTTCCATGTGGAAAAATGCTCTTAAAACGGACATTTGCACATCCGATGCTGTGGCCAACAACTTATGTCGCCATTTTTGTGGTCAATGTGGCGTGGAAATGACCACGATTGAAAACAACGTATGTAAAGACGATGCTTTATGTGACAGTCTTTCAAAGATATTTCCAATATGTAATGATACAAGAACGGCGACAATCATGTGTCCAAAATTATGCAACAGCTGTTCGGATGTTGTTACCAGTACACAAACTACAAAGGGAGACAACTGCTTTGACAAAACTTTCTGCTCAACTTTTCTGTCAACATATAGTGTATCAACAATTTGCAATGATATACTAATCGCAAGATTCTGTCCAAATACTTGCAACAGATGTGAACAAGCACTGAAGACTACAAATTCTGACGGAATGTCAAATTTAAGTACGTCGCCTACAGCAATAACCACTGCAGCTGAAATTACAACTCAAGTATCAGCAAATATTTCCAATTCGCATAACACTAGTGCCGGGGGCACATTGTCACCAAAAAATACGGTTGGTAGCAATGTGCTGCCTACAACAGATCCCAATAAACACTGTTTCGACCTAGACTCCAATTGTCCATACCTTCAATCAAGAGTAGAAATATGCTATAACTCTGAAGTTGCCTTAGGAATCGGTTGCTATTACACCTGTGGATTTTGTAGTAAGTAGTTTATGTATGATCGTATAATGATGGCGGATATTGATGGCGTTGCCGTATATTTTACGGGTGCTATATTTGATGTAAATGTTTTGTCCCCGTTATTCCTAACACGGGATACAGGTTTAGCGTGACAACACGAAATAATACACACCATAGAACAACGACAGAAGACACTTTGTAGATATAATTCCGTTAAATACAAAAGAAAAGAAATAGGAATTTAACATATTATAGATCTCGGCTGTTGATCTCCAGATGAATTGATTCTAATGCTGGTAATGTGTGGTTCCAGTTGAAACACATGTCTCGATATTTGTACAAAATTAGTATACATGAATTAAAAATTTGAAAAATCATAGTTCACTGTATTTTTTTAACAGTCTAATATTAATCACTTCATGTCTAGAGGAACGAATGTTAATTTCGCCTTAGCTCCATCAGAATTGATGTTCCGTATCTGCTCTTTCAGGTGTTGGAGACGGGATATTCATGTTCCATGGATACATTTTCTCTCTGTTAACACTTAACACATGTTTTTATGAAGTCTATCGTGAAACATAACGTATTTTTAAGTAAGGCATTTCAATCAGACTTTGTTATTGATTTTGTTAAAAAATCTCGGACAACATCTGATCACCTACTTTAGGTGATATTAGAT
The DNA here is from genome assembly GCA_032357055.1 of Geukensia granosissima. Lineage (NCBI taxonomy): Eukaryota > Metazoa > Mollusca > Bivalvia > Mytilida > Mytilidae > Geukensia > Geukensia granosissima. The sequence goes on along the minus strand of JAULBM010317164.1, from coordinate 5,729 downwards.
TCTATATCTGTGTAATTTAGCATAGGTAGATGATTTTGAAATATAATCGTCTGCGAAAGGGTCTTATAAACGGACCAATACATCTTCAGGAAAACAACATTATCGCCAGAGCTCGTTTTGTCTGTTACCGCAATATCTATTGCGGTGAATTCAATCAATCCAAATTTTAAAAAGAAATCAAATCGATATTATTAAAGAAATTGCAAAACTTAAGCTATTTTCTCTTTTTTCTTGATAAGGCAAAACTATCATTGGAGAAACAAAGTGGATTACCAGAACATAAACGTGGTCTATGGACGGCCAGTTTGTTAGTTTATAATGTCTTGTCTCTAATAAAAGTGTTCTGAATAAAAGAACATTTTCATTTACTAACAAAGTCAATATATTTTTTAAGCACAACGACCAGACATGGTGACACCATTTCCATGCAGAGATTTAGATGGAATTACACACTATTGTAGTGAAGAGGCTAGAGACGTTATATGTTTTGACGAAGCAGCCATTATAAGGACTAAATGTTTCAAAACATGTGGACGTTGTGGTAAAGTCTAATTAGAAATGATATTTCCATCGCAATGTATTAATGAATTATACACTGAGTCATAAATATGGAATACTGACATTTTCTGGGTCAAAATTTCAACTTTGGAGACTTGCCTGCAGAAACTTTGAGCCAGAATGCCAAAAATTTTTATGCAAATCTCATTATTTTACTCAAAGCTACAAAAATGTCCGATTTAAGATTTTTGTTCGATGGCTAGATTTATGAGTTCTAAAACCCATATTTTGTGAAAAAATGCTAATTTTGTACTCCGGATAAAATCCTTTCAAATGTTTTATTTCATCCAGTTTTAACATTTAACTATCATCTTAGATCAAACCTTTTCTGCCTCTAGTTAAATATGACAAAGATGATGTCATGTTTGAATGTCTCGTATGAGAACTCTACATTGCATGATAAAATAGTGATGTGATAACATACTCTTGCTCATAAATAAAGAACATTTTTATTTTCGACCTTACATTAAAAATAAGTATGACTAGACTTTGTCCAACCCTATTCTTAAAAGGAATATTGCTGGACAAATTCTAGTCTTTTATTGTATGAGAGTTAATCTTTTTAAAAAATTTTCTACGATATAACATTACATATCTTAGGTTTGGAATATATATTATCATACAAATGGTTATATGCGCAAATATAAAAAACTTGTTAAGAAAAGAATACGCGCCGTGCTTGAGGTGTATGTTCTAATGAAAAAGGTGTCGGGAAGATAGTGGTCTATTTTATTTCTTGTTTAAGTTGTTCTTGAACTTCAATCCATCGTTGTGGTTTTAGCTGTGTTTTTGTGATTAATGTTATGTTACATGTACATTTATGATAGTATTCAGGTGGGAGCAGTATAATTTTGCGTTTACACGATTTTATATTTGGGTCGATTTAATTAGAGATTTCACAAGGAGTAGTAATTCACCTTGCTGAAGTCCTTATGGATCCCTCTAAATTTGTAAGTTTTCTTTGTTTTTCTCTTGGTTACAGATCAGTCTTTTGGATATTCACCAACTATCTTTCAATTTTTCTATATTATATATTTGGGGTTTTGAGATATTTTCTATTATATACATTCCTAAATGAGCAAGAAAAAAGTAAATATCAGAAGCGTCCCAATGTTAAGAACAGCACTTATCTTACGGTGTGTTCGATCATGTAATTGTGTAAGGGAGACGGTTGTCAATTTTATCTCTTGCTCAGGTTGATCTTGTCCCTCTATTCATTATTTCATATGGGACGGGTTAAAATGTATTCTCTGGTATAGATTTCCATATGAAGTGGAAAAAAGATAATGTCAAAAGCTGTTTACAATGTTAAGAAAACTATAAGCATCGTACTTAAGTTGTATAATTTTCGATTATCTGTTTGCAAATGCTCCTACTTTTTTATTTTGCTAGACCTTTTTGACTCGAGTTAAGATGATTCCAGATTCAAGATTTATGGATAGCTCTCAGACACATAAATGTGTTACATGAGGTCACAACAGTATATACATTAATTTACATGGCGGAATACAAACATGAAAAATCATCAAAATATTCTTTAATCCTGTATAAACCAAAGATCGATTACATTCTAAAATGCAAATAAAACACTCATTATAGCCGCCGATTTTATGCCTTTATCATTTTTTCCAGACTTGTTTTGTTCGACGAATCCTATGTTGTGTGAGGCTTCCCAAACCACAATACCAAGTGTTGACAAGTCATGTACAGATATCGATGGTCCAGAACACTATTGCAAAGATATCAATAAGGAGGACGTAGATTGCTATGACGAAGCGTCCATTATTAGGACCCAATGCTATTCAACTTGCAATCGATGTGGTATGTGCTTTGTTAAAAAATATTTTTGACGATTTAATCTTTGGCTTCCTATTTTTATTGTTTGGATTTGAGTGCTTCTTTTGCTATATTTGAAATTTTGACTTCCTATGGTTCGGGTCTAATGCTACTGATGCGAGATTACTACTTGAAATGAACATAAAGCATACTTAAATTTTCCATATTTATTTAACATTGGTAATTTTGTATTTTAACAAATAACCACAATCGACTGTTAAAATAAGTGCAGACAGAAACATAAACAAAGATCCGGTAAATGCCGGTTTCATGGTATGTTTTATTAAATATTAAAATAAGCTACTTTATATTTGGTTAATACTTTCAACATGAATTGTTATAAAACATTTAACTAAATCTGTAATCTCCCTATTACTGTTTACTATTAGACTTTTTATTAGTGCAATTTGACTTTGTTTCCTTAACAACGATTTTCTTAAATTAAATTATTAAAGGTTTATGATTATTGGTTGAAGTGCAGTCTTTCTGACATTTACCCCAAATATTTTAATCAAAATATATGTTATATTAGGTTTGAAAACTCTGAATCGTCAATTAGATTGAATATTAATCACGCCTAAGAGTTTTGTGAAGTAAAATAAGTCTGTGATCAACGCAGAAATAGGATAATAATATATCTATCAGTTACGAGAGCATATTTGTATTCACCAGATCTCCATCCGAATTCAACCGTAACTCATCCGTCAGGTTTACAAAGTACTACATCGGAGAAGACAACCGAGATATTAATATTACAGTCAACGACACCATCAGGAGATCCCGCTTGTAAAGACGTTAACGTAACATCACACTACTGTGGAATAATTAGTAGAGAAGTTCTGTGTCAGTCTGACTATTTTATAACGTCATATGGGTGTTATTCTACCTGCTCTAGGTGTGGTAAGTTTTTACCTGTAATACAAATAAAGGTTGACCTCCCGCGGATTGACGTTTACCCGGATTTGAGATTAAGGATTCCAAAACGGGTGTTGCGCGCAAGACAGGAAATGCCTACCCTACATGAGCACATGACTCCACTCCTGTTTTGTAAACAAGTTCCAAGCTTTAGTTCTTTTTGTTTACGTCTTATCTTTTAGTTTGTCTTAAATTTGTCTTGTCTCTTTGGGATATGTACTTTGATCTCATGGGTATTCTACACTGGACTCACCAAATATAGAGGTAAAAACTAAGATTTATGTATAAACAAAAATAAAATTAACTAAAGCGTACTTTTGTTGACAGTTGGATTAAATAATAATTACTTTATTTGTAAATTATAAATTCTGGATGATAATTAATCACTAAAGGCAATAATTTTCATTTCAGTTTATCAAACGTTGTTAATTCAAAATTTAACTTATAGGAAATTTAACATTTATATCAAATTTGTTGATTTTAAAGCTGTTCGACTACACGTTAGTATTTTCGTCTTTTGGTTATTCTCTTGAAAATTCTAAAGTCTTCTTAAAGCATTCTAAGGCTTGGCTTAGCCAAACTTTGGACCTCAGTGTGACATTTTAACATTTATCTTCGCATTATAAATCGTTTGAAAATAGATCTGTTCGATAGTCAAATTTGAGCCAGGTTAGAAGTAACAGATTCCTTGGAGCCTCTCGTTTTATGTTTGCACTTGATTTCATAATATGTCAGTTAGAATACAAACTTTCAATGTGGCGCTGCTATTTGAAATTCAAAGGGAATATTTAAAATAACAGTAGTAAAACACTAATCCTTTCATATCTTTAATGCAGATCTCGTTCAAGTTTTTACAACGCAGAAACAACAGGCAACAACAGAGGAATTAACGCAAGAAATATCAACGGAAATTACGACTAATGACCAAACGTCAACAACTGAAGAACAAACAACTGAACCAATGACAACCACAGAGGAGGTTACGACGACAGCAGAGCAGACAACAACAGAGGTACAGACAACAACAGTTGATCCATTTGCCGCATGTAGAGGTCCAATCACAGGAGGTAATAGTTAGAATACAGGAGGTAATAGTTAGAATACCGGATTTCCTAAGGAGAAACAGCTCTGACAAATTTTTGGCTCAAGTAAAATCATAGGTCGAAGGACAGACAACACAATGGGAAGAATGAACAAAAGACAAACAACAGAAGTCTAGCAAAAAAGTAGAAACAGAATGTCGCAAAAATTTCTAAAGTAAATTTGAACAAACAGATTATGACACTTTTGCGAGTGGGATGACTCACATATCTACTCAAATAATGATATCTATCCTATTACTCGTATAAAAGCTATATATCTGCATTTATATTTTATAAGTTTAAGTGACAGTTAATTATCATGAATTATATAATAAAACGTTGAAAGTCTACACCTATTTTTGTTCGATATGGACAATTATCATGTAAAGATGTTCATTTTGTATTTATTGGACGTTTATATGAGATATATTTTACCAAGTATGCACTCAAAAAATTTTAACATGGAAGAATCAGCATAACCGGAAGGAAACGCATTATTTCTTAGTAACTTTGGACACAATCTTCTATAAAAGACAGTTGACAAAAATAATTGCCAATAATTTGTTTGTAGACTGAAATGAATAAAATTTAAATTTCAAATATGTGAGACCTCTGTTACATGTATATGGACAATTTTAAGGTCATATGAGTTCCACATGAATCTCGATTCAAATAAAGTTCACGTTAATAACACGTTAATGTAACGCGAAATTCAAGAGACGTTCACTTAATGTGAAATTCAACCGAGATCATCACGCTTACTTACTTTTAGTAATGAAAAATAGATTTATATTTATTTTCAAGTACATAAACTTCATACGAATCTTATTTAAGGGAATTTAAGATGAGATGAGTAAGTAATATGCAAACTTGTCAGATGCTGTGTGCAAATATTGTAGTTTGGTTCAAAGACGGACCTTCAATGCAAGAACACAACTGTTGTCTCACCTTTTTGATTTTATTTAACTGTATACCAACAGTATTTTATTTGCCGAATACAAATCCAACACACGGAGTACTACCAATATCAATACAAGGAAGAAATCCTTACGTGATTTAAGTAGTTTAGGTGACAAAGTACAGTGCTTCAGGCTCTGGCAGGGTGTTATGTTTTTAAAAGATAGTTATGTTCCTGTTTATGTAAAGATGTAAAGATGATATGTTATTCTAAGAGCTAAATATATGTAATAGCAAAAGTGTTCTTGGTGTAGGAAAATGTCGAACCGTATAAAGAGACCTTAAGGTCATAGCTACCTTGAGAGCCTTCTAAGACCATTTTATTGAATAAAGACTCCTTAGTTTGATTGTCAGTATGCATTTATATTTAGAAATACTTAA
>JAULBM010317153.1:0-13759 GCA_032357055.1 Geukensia granosissima | reverse complement strand
AAAAACAACTGGAATCCAAGCATTGACTGGCAATTAATAGTTAGGAACGTTAACAGTAATACAAATTAAATACAAAAGGTACAATTTTCGCAGTTGAAGTTTCAAATTTCAAGTTTTGGCGACTTCGTGCGATTATTTAATTCTTCAAATGTATATATATATATTAATTCAAAATAGAGAGCAGCCTAGTCCAAATGATAGAAATTATATCAATCGACTTAGAGCTAACCTGATGAAAACGTTATAGATAAATAAGTGCACGAAAAGCTAAACTCGAGCAAGAACTAGTGAAATTCTTGCATTTTGTACAATATCTGATAATTGATGATTCACCAAAATATGTAATACATTGCAATCTTCTGATTTTTTATTGGCTATTGCCAGTTTTTCCATCTAAGTTTAAATATTCTTTTCATCATACCCAGAAGATATGAAAGTAATAGTGGCTTGTTCAGCAATCTATTCCTATAACTTTTGTTTTATATGTAAATACACCATAATTGTTTATATAATGTTGCTCTTTACTGTTTATTTATTCATAGATATATGAATGTTCTTGCCACAATATAGCAAAAATATTGCCGACCTGGCGTTAAACAACAATGTTTTAATTAGTCAATCAATAAAGTGGTTGGTGTTAGTAACTTAATAAAAACACCTATTCATCAATATGTTTAGTAGGTATTAGCCTTAATTCTTTTGTTTTTCATTTAATAATATATGTGGAGACCTCTAAATATCTATATTCATTCCATTTTTCTTGCGTTCGGAGTGTTCTCTGTGATATTTACCTCATATCTATGCATTAAAATAAAAACAAAAGAACTACATAAAAGCTTTGTACATATCTATATTGATAGGCTTATATACTTCCGTGTAACTGAAAAAGACAAAAAAATTAGGAGATAAATAAATAAAAATACTTGATTTTTGATTAAAATAAACATGTGTAAATTAAACAAATACAAAAATTTTAATCAACAGAAGTAAGTTGTTCTGTTTATGGAATCAGTTCAAACAATACTACACGGTAATGGAAATACCTAGTTTTTAAGTTATGATAATCATATGATTTTTGCCACGTCCAATGTAGTATACCCATGTGAGAGATAAAAAGTGCATAGTCCATAGAGACATGACAAATTTGAAACAAACTAAAAAATAAAATGTAAACAAAGGGAACAAAAGCTTGGAATCCACGAACTCCTTTAGAAAACAGGAGTTGCTCATCAGGTGCTCTGGTAGGGTAAATTTAGTTTAGTTTCAATTTCGACAATAGTTTGACTTGACAAAACGCTGTACAGCTTGTTTCCTTTTGGGAGCAAGAAACATTTTAAATTCGGCAATTCAATTAAAACATATTTGTCAAACAATTGTATTAGTTCCGATAAAACCATAGTGAAACTGATCATAACTTCGAAAATATTGTGAATTTTTACTATGTTTTCGACACTCAGACCAATCGGTGATTGCTGAAAGTTTGCATTTGTTCTGACAGTTCTCCTAAGTTAGGTTTCATTTGATCATTGAAATGGCAGTGGGAAAATTATTAGATTCAAACTGAAAACGAATGGGGCACGGGTGCAACTACAAAATTGGTAGCATATATGATTAAGCAAAATATAAAAACAAAAATTCAGTGTCAGGAGAGTTGTGGTACCAACACTAGAACAAGCCAGGTCATTGGCACTGAGAATCATATGTTTTACGAACAGTGTATATACCCTTGCCATTATATTGGTGTCCCTATTTCGAATTGTTACTTCTACTATGTTTTGATTTCTGATTTCCATCGTTTTGGTTCTAATGCATCTGATAAGAGGTTACACCTTGAATTACAAATTATGCATAGAAAAAAGCCATATTTCCGTAACATTAGTAAACTACATGATATACCATTCACGAGCTTCCTTCGTTACATCTGAAGGAGAGTTTATTTTCTTCAGCTTTTAATACCAACTTTTCATTCATTTTATGCATCATATTCCGGATTATCGTCCTACTCGAAATGATACTGTATATGTTAACATTAGTTGTTAGCTTAAAACATTTCAGGAAAATAAAAGGGAAATTGATTTTTTGTCGCCTTTCGTTGTTTACAAAATATTGGATGCACTCCGTCTCGGTAATTATTCTGCAAACCAATTATGTTAAACACGTAAGAAAAAGCTGAAGCTTTACCGTATTTCAAAACCATGTATGTTATATATATATATTTTTTTCGGTTTTACGATATTTTATTTAAATATATCTAAACAGAAGAAATTAGACACCGGTTTACCATCTTTTGTACTTTTCACTTTAAATATTTCTAATACCTGTTTTTCATCTATCGCAACACAAATCATGTATATAATTCATACCAAAGCTATGCTTGACATTTTATAAGTAGCGTTTTGACGGGTGCCGGTTGTGGGACAGGGGTCGCCTACCCGCCCCGAGCACCTGATTCTACTCCTGTTTTGTAAACAGTCCAAGCCTTAATTGTTCTTTTTCTTTTCGTTTTAACTTTTTGTTTGTTTCGATTTTGCCTTTTCTCTTCGGACTCTGCACTTTTGATATCTATTGTGGGTATTATAGACTTGAATAATCTCAAGATCAGTTTTCAAAAGACCTTCTTGACAATTTCAACTGCAGTGATATAGTGAGGACAGCTTTACAAAATATTCGTTTATCACATGTGGGCAAGTAAAGATCAGTATTATTTTAACTGTTACACCATTTTTTATTTGGGGCTATTTAGAGCTTTTCACAAGGTGTGGTATTTCAGCCGTGTTAGAGGCTATTGTGAAGACATCTTTGTAAGATTTGTAAGATTCCTTTGTTTCTTTCGTGATTGGACTGCAGTTTGACATTTGCACCATATCTTTTCATTTCATTAAACAGAACTCCAAAGACTTAATTAATGTACATTTTAAACGAAAGCTGAAATAAAACATTTCATTTGTTTACTTTATAAACAACAATCACACGCACTTATGAACAAAAAATAAATTATATAATTTATTATTGTTCTCTTAAAAACAAAATACAAAAGAGAGACAAAATACTAATAAAGTTGTTATCCTTAGTAGCGAGATCTTTTTGGCTAAAACCATACAACGTGCTATTTTTTCACGTTTCAACCAAGGAAAATACATTCAAAATTTATCTTATTGACAAGTTTAATATAGGAGTACACGATTTGTTTTTCGGAGGATATTTATTTTTTGTCTTTTTGCAGTCATTCTACTTTTTATTCATTTGGAACAGAATTTTTTCAGGAACTTCTCCGGAACACAAACAGAAGCTCAAGCAAAAACATTTAATTTCAGCTTCCGTTATGTAGATGATGTTCTCCACTAAACAGTGTTCAGTTCAAATATTTCTTGTTTCTTCTTTCAAAGCGATTTTGAATTTACAGACATTATACCAGCTGGTATACCAGGAGCTGGTTTTATTTATTCTTAATTTTAATGTCAAAACAAATAATAATGGAATGAACAAAAATAAAAATCAAAGACAAACTTGGCTATATCATTTTGCAAAGTCAACATTCATTTCGTTATTAAACCTGTAACTATCCTTCAGTATATCGAAACCATGCAAAGGTAGCAGTTTACCAAAACAGATATTAACAAACCAAATGACTATTCATTTGTGATTCGCAAACGGAAGATAAGTTCATAGCAATGATTAATGAGACAGTCGTTTATGATATAATGAATAACTTTATTGTGACACCTTTAGGACAAAAATATATACAACAAAATTGTATACTTACTTAGGACTGAAACAGAAAAAAATGAATTTAATATTCGATTTGTTATACATCAACACGACCTCTAATATATCTAAAAGATAAATTCTCAAGAATTTTTTTTCTACGCAATTTCATTACATAATATTTTTCTTCTTTTAATAACCATTTGCAGCATTAATTAAGCGTTCCTTCTTTCAAACACAAAGACATTTTACCATTAAAGAACGTCATGTACTTTTTCAAGGGGATTTTTTTTCTATTCTAGATTCCTTGCACATTCAAAAGGATTGCTTTTGTCATGTATTTTGTTGCAATGCGTGTGCAGCTTTCTTTATGGTATGAATCTTGTTTTATTGTTGAAAACCGTAATGTGACTTTATGATTTTAATATCGACTTTAATCTGGGGGTGGCCGTATCATAGAAAATTATATTACATCTCTTATCTTTAATCTTTATATTGAATCAAAGCGGCAATCACAAAATTTTGTTTTCAATCATAAGTAATTGATCCCAATGATTTTAAGTTTGTTAGAGCTACTTGCGAAACATTCACTTGAAATCTAGAAATAAAATTGTATTTCGAAGACTCGAATTAAAAGTAGAACATCCCCCAATTGTTACCACGCATTGTAAATGGTGCAGGACCTTCCAAAGCTTAACTCTTATATCTTGAAGGTTTGATGGATTTGAAACCTTTTTATGCATTATTGAGTTAGTCCTGACTGTGTGGACTTGTCACTTTGCACCACTCACACGGGTACTCGTGGCGAATGAAATCTGTTTGACTTATTTCCGGAGAGACTTGTTTATTTGTTTAAAAAAGTGAATTAAGATGTTTATTTTGTTTTGTGTTTTTTTCTGATTTGCATTTATTGTTTTGAGTTTATCTTTTTCAACTGCGATGTTTGTATCGTAAAGGTTTTTGTCCTCATGACCAACCTATAATATAGTGTATATACATGTATGTCTTATATATATTCCGATACTTACGCCAAACTGAAATAAAAAGATAAAAACGATATTACATTAAACATACACAGAGTATATCATTAGGCATAAAATAAAATAAACATATTGTGTAATAGAATTTTACTTTAATTTATTTATCTTAATCCTTACTTGTTTTCTTGTAATCTTGTACTTTTTTTCATTTGTTTTTGTGTGCAGTTCGTTATTAAAGTCTGAAGTTATATGGATATTGATGATTATTAATTGTTTCTAATTCTTTAACTAGCCATTTAAATCATTTTTGTTCAAAGCCGTATTTCATAAATTTTTTGTTCTATGGAATCTATGCAAATATGTTTAGAGGAGGAATTCGAAGATACGAAAGGGGTAGACAGAAATCGTTAAACGGAAGACAGTCGAGACCATGGCCAGCAAACTAAACGAAAGTCAAACACACAACACTTTACTTAAAACCAACGCTGAAGTTACACGAACCCTTCAAATACCAGGGTGACATTCCACCAAAGTTTGGTTACAACTGGCCCAGTAGTTTCTGACAATAAAATTTTTAAGTGAAGTTCGCATAAGGACCTATGTTCAACTAAGTTCGGCTACGGCTGTCATTGTTGGTGGTCGGGGATGAAATACACTATTCTGGAAAAAGACCGCCGAAGGACATTCAACAAAAGGTTGTTAGAAACTGGCACAATAGTTTCTGACAAAAAAGTTTATGTGAGTTTACTTAGGGTCCAATTTAAAACTTAACTCGGGCACGTATCCCACCTCGGTTGGAAGTCAGGAATGCCGGACACAATTTTGGTAAAGGAGCACCAAATGACGTTTTACCCACAGTTTAGATACAACTAAAGCAGTATTTTCTCACAAGAAGATTTTCAGTGAATTTCCGAAGGGTTCTATGTTAAATTAAGTTCCGCTGCGGCGGCCATCTTTGAATGCGGACCTAGTGTTGGAACACCATATGTTTTTGAAATCAGAGGAACTGCACTCCTACCACGAGAAAAAACTGAAGCTAGAGGTCTTCATAAGGCCTTTAATAAGGATTCAACAAGGATTGAATACTACACCTTGTGAAAGGTTCGAAATCGCCCCAAATGTAAAATAATACTGCCCTAATGTAAAATAATACTGCCCTAATGTAAAATAATACTGCCATTTCCTGAAAAGTATACATGTAACAAAAGGAATTCGAAGATTTCAAAGGGCAGACAAAAATCGTGAAGTCGGGAGACAGACAAGACCATGACAAACAAAATGAAACAAAAGACAAACATAGAACACACAACACTACACTGAAGCTGGAGTAACACGAACCCTACAAAAACAAGGTTGAGTTCAGGTGGTCCTGAAAAACATTACACACAAAAACAAACATATGACCCCAATTCCTTACTTGGGACAGACACATGAGACATGTCGTGGGGTTAAACTACTTCAGTGGGTACCAAACTCTCCCCCCTACGAGTGGCCTAAAATAAAAACAAAAACAGTAACCGACGAATAACAAAAAATACAAACAGGAAGTCACCCAATCCGACTAGACAGTACCTTAATTCCAATAAATAAACTTAACAAAAATACATGGAAAATGAAGACTCATCCCTAATGAATGTTCGCAGTTCCTGAAAACAAGCTCGGGGTGAGATTATTGATGATGAAATATCAAGCCTCTCAACATGACATGTCACCAAGACAACATCGACGGACGATTTAATAAAAGTAAAGAACGGCAAGATGGATGTAATGCAAAATTAATTTATATTTGAACAAGGAACTATTTTTCCAAAGTTTGGTGGCAATTTACTTGTTACAAAAAATATATAGTGAAACTACGTTTGGCTGCGTCAGTCATTATTGTAGGCATTCCGGAATGCTGAACATAAGTTAACTAGATGACCATATAGAAATCCACCAAAATTTTGATGCAATTGGGTGGGAAGTTTTGAACAAGAATTTTTTGTTAATTTTCCATAGGGTCATAAATTGAAATAATTATGGCTGTGGCGAATATCTTGGTTGGTGGGCGGGGATGACGGACACAATTATGGTAGAGGACCATCTAAGGACCATTTCACCAACGTTTGTTTAAAGTTGGCTCAGTAGTTTTAAACAAAAAAAATTCCGTCCCCTCTTTTCTTAGTAACGGACGGAAATGCCGGATAAAATTTTGGTGGACGACCATATAAGAACCATTTTACCAAAGTTTGGTAATAATTACTTTGGCAGTTTTAGACAAAAAGGTTTTTAAAAAACTAACCCTATTTGCTTTAAGTAACAGCAGCTATCTTTGATGGCGATCGGAAATGCTGAGCAAAATTTTAGATAAAGGCCATCCAATGCCCGTCCTACCAATGTTTGGGACAAATTAGTTGAGCGGTTTCAGAGAAGAAGGTTTTTTTGAAATTGTGGACGACTGACGGTCGGACGACGGCAAGAGAGAAACGAAGAACGACGGTCAAACGACGGACTCAATATGATGGGAAAATAGAAAACTATATATACTAACAGTAAATAAACGTAACACATTGTGCAAAGTTTGGTTGTGATGTTTTTGTGCGATCTATATTAAAATCGTCAAAATAGTATCAATTATTGCATCAAATTAATAAATTTCTTAGTATTTCACTTTTAAAGCATTTTCTATGTGTAATGTGACCATTAACATTGTAAAAATAATTAAACTAAAAAATTATGTTGGATTTGCTTTTATAGACATTATTTAATACAAAAAAACGTACAATAATAGATATTAGCCCATTTGAATTTTTGGCCAAATTCTTGGGCAAAAATAGACCTTAATGACTCTCGTCCTTTACCAGTCCGGTTATAGTCATTCCATGGTATGAAGGAGGCGTAAGTAATATTCTATCAAAATAAAGAAGGATTATAGCTTCCTTGTGGGGAAAGTTTTGTTCTTAACTCGCTGTTAATTTCTATTTTAAGGAGAAGGACAAGGTAAGAAACAAACCTTTTGTGTTTCTGTTTTTTCATGTAATCAAAATAAATAGTCACAAATTTAAGAATTATTCAATTAAAGAAAATCTTTTATATAGCGGAGGGTGAAAACAACAATTGAGTCCACCACAGAAGACTCTGTATTTATAGGAACAAAAGAATAAATCGACGAGGAGGGGTTCACTGTTGGCTCAAAATAGAACACCGACAGTGTATTGAAACACACGTCCGCCAAAGCATTAAAAATGTTGTCAATCAAAAAAATGAAGTATTCTGCACTTGTCATCATCAGAGTACATTTTATTAGATTTAGAATGGATAGTGGTTTGTATCTCCCTAGAATAAGTATTTGTACATGATTTATAATCCTTTTTAACACAATAAGGAACTATAAATTAAAGTAAATGGCGTATTTCCTCTCTTTTTCTATGATGCATTTTCAATTATACTTTAATTATACTTATGTTTCTTTCGGTTTAACAGATTCTTCTCTGCAATAGATATGTAAATGAAAAATAATGACAAAATACCAACTCACCTTATAAAAACATTTATCATGTATATGGACAACAAAGATCAATACTGGAAACTACATTTTTTTAATTAAATTATTACAACTGTTAAGCATAAAAGTTAAAAAGCACACTTTAGTATATGCAATGCATAGCATGAACGAAGACATGAAGAACCTGTAGGTCCCTAGTACATGAAGTATGTGCTCATTTATATTCAAAGCGATCGTCCCAGCGAAAATTGCTCGACGAAGTATAAATGAACCAAATTACCTGATAAAGTAACAAGATAAGCATGGTGTCCCTTATTACATCTTATCTCGATTACGACGTATTGATTCAGTGCTACAAGCATATAATCACACCAATTAATAACGATTCTAGTAAATGATATTCGCAGCAAGATCAATGAAGGTGTTTCAATATGGCTTGTCAGGGCGCTACTATTGTGATATATTGTGAACAGAATATAATTCGATTATACCCAAATAATGAATAAATATGGTAGTCAAAAGTCAGATAAAACGATACCACAAGTAAAGGGACAAATGACAGATTTAAACAGGCGTTAAACTACAAGGAAAAAAAATAGAATAAGCAAGGAAATCCAATAAAGACGAGATTCAGGTTTGTCGGACATAATGTACATGGGCTCCATGTTGTACAATCAGGTCATCTTAAAATAATGGCGAAAGTTTCATTCTTTATATGAAACACAGTCGATATCCTTACTGCTGGATTTTGCTGTCTATTTGTTCCGATTTGATATTAGTCCTTTTTTACTCGATAACGGCTTTCCTATGATTTGGTATAAATGCTACTGATGAGAGTTTACTCTTTGTTATTTTCATCATGTTAATATAGCATATTAAAATTTATTTAGCATTGGTTAACTTGTATTTATTAAAGGATAAGAAAACTTCTGAAATGTTATGACAAATTTTCGTTTATGCATTTGATATATGACGTAATCGGTTTTAAATTTGCACATTTATTGTTTTGACGAGACTCGGTAGTATATCCACACGTTCTTTATGAATTGTCAAGTACAGTGTATCTCTAAAATAATGCGCCATAACCTTAAGACAAAGATTTTATACAAACCTGCATTTTTCACATCTAAATACTGCTCGTTGTGGTGGATCATGTGTTTTACACTTGACACTTTTACTATAACAATATAAGAATTGATCAATTTATACTTTTGACAGCTTCGTGACTAGATATGGTGCAGTATTCCTTATTCTTATTACATATCTTTCTTTTGTCTTATTTACTTCATATAACCGCAACTTCATGAACTTGGAATCATTTTCAAAGTGAAATTTTTATGTTTGGAGATGGAATGCAGGGACAACTGTATTTATTATTATATTGCCGGATAATGTAACATATTGTCATTTTTAGGCAGTGGCCATGTATGGAACGCGTAAAAAATTTAAAAATACCAATTTTGAAAACAGAAATTGATAAGTTTGAAGACAAGATCATGGTTAGTGAATTATTAACATACCTTTAAATCACTACACAAAAAAACATAAGCTCAACTGATATGAAGCCTAAAAACTAGCCAGAGCTCAGATACTCTAGATGAGTAAATCGCATGACACTTACGAACGACACTGCGTGAAAACGTATTTTAGAGAAGGATAGTTGAATGCATCACTCCAGAAATTTAACGGTCGACACCTCAATCTTCTGGGCCGCTATGGAATATCAGTTTCATAAATGAAGACGGATCTTTTCTTGTGAAGTGGCGGAGTAAACCAAAAATAGGCAGTTCGCTTTCTCTACCTTGAGGTTTATACCCTCTAGAGACCCCACTTTACCCTTTAATGACTATTACCCGAATGGAAAATGCACAATGCGGCGGATGTCTTTAAATAGACAGGAACTGCTTACACTTCCAGACTACCTGAGTTAACCCCCGGTTTTTGGTTGAGTAAGCATTGTTCATAGTTTTGTATTTGTTTTTAGTTTTGTATGTATCTATGCCATGTTTCGTCTTGTTCGTGTTCTAGAGCTTGCCGTGTCTTCTATCACTTTTGTCTGACCCTTCAGTTTTCTTTTTCTTCATCAAGCGTCAATAGATGACATTTAAAGTTCGCGATAAGTAGGTTTTTGTACTTAAGTAGGTTTTTGTTATCATCAAGTCCAGTGTAGAATACCCATGCGAGAGACCAAAAGTGCATGGTCCAAAGAAAAACAAAGAAAAGAAAAAACGCAAACAAAAGGAACAAAAGCTTGGAATCCACGAACTCCTTTACAAAATAGGAGTGAGATCAGGTGCTCCGGAAGGGTAAGCATTCCCTCTCCTGTGCGCAACACCCGTCGTGGAACCCTAAATCTCAAATCCGAGTAAACGTCAATCCGAGAAGAGGTCAACTTATTTTTGTATTACATGGAACAGGTTCATAACTAGTTTAGATACACTGATACCATATGGATCAACCAATTCGTGATGGCGACCATAAAATTTTAGTAGGGACGACTTCAACCTTGATTGGATGTGTCCATATAGTAATTTATGCGACAACAGCAATGCTTTCTTCAGAAAATCCTGATATTTGGAACAGGCACGAGAGTATCGAATAGACTGTGAAACACAAACCCTGTAGGCAGAAGAAGCAGGAATATTGTCACATAAATATGGGAAGTTTACAATAGAAGAGTTGCAGTCATCCCGTTTGTCGTAAATCTTAGAAACAAATTTTTCCTCTTGGTCAATTTTGATAAATAAATATTGGTATGAAGCAGATTTTTTCGAGTCTGTGGTCTTATTAATTTCTAGTTCACTGGGATATATTTGGTCGAGATGGTCACTGAACGTAGGATTATTCAATGGCAAAACATCATCGATATAGCGAAAGTAAAATTAAACGATCTGACCAATTGCTTTTTGTTATTTAGCAGGAGTCATTGAATGAATTCTGCTTCATACAAGTACAAAAACACTTCGGCTAGTAGCGGCGCAAAATTTGTGCCCATTGGAATGGCAACTGTCAGTTGAAAAACTCGGCCACCAAATTCTACAAAAATGTTGTCAATCAGATAGTCCAGCATTTTGTCAACATCACCTTCAATGTATTTATTAGCACTAACGGTGTGTTCTGTAACAAAGTAAGACATCCTTTTACCTAAAAAACATATTTATAATTTGGATTTCCATTTTGTTTAACAAAATTTCTTAAGACGGTTCTTAAGTTGTGAATGTGCAATCGTAGTATAAAGAGAGAAAAGTTAAACGTTTAAATACTTGTGCAAAATTTTAAAGTATCGGATTTGAAGTATTGAAGCGGATCGTTCGACATCGATCAAAAATCGCTGGGTGTTTATACTTGTCGTAGTTTGTTTAAACTTTCAATCTTAGCGAAAATCGCGCTACAACTTCAGAGAGGTATTTTTACACAGGAATTTCTATTAATGAAGATTTCCAATATATTCCTCTGACAACATTTTTATATTAATTGTTGTATCTGCTTTCGGCCTGGTTTTCTTTGTGGTTCCACATATTCAACAGATATATACATATATAATATATTTTTCATTTTCTGCCAGTATAGTTTCGGTAATATCAACATCATTTATTTGAATGTCATTCTTATTAAATAGAGATAGTAAAGGAAAGGCTGTTATAGTACGTTTGCTAGGAAAACCCACCATGCCCCCCCCCAACATCTCTATGGGACCAACTTATTTGATCGCCTAACTAATATCATTAATGAAAAATGTTAACTTAAAAATATTTAGAACACATTTGTGATTATGGGGCCTTTTTTAGAGCAATAGCGCATATATTTGGCGATTTTAGATATAGCTATTCTTAATATTGAAATGAAGATGTAAATATGTTCCTGTACATTAAAGTAGACATGTAAGGTCTCATTAGAAAGGTTTTTATATTTCCTTTTCAGAGCATGTATACTTATAATAATTTAGCTAAGATAAAAAAAAGTTATGGCAAAAATAGAATTCTTACCCCAACAGATATATACTCCTGATCATAAATATATATGTATATTTGACAAAAATTCAAGTTTTTTAGTCTGTCAACTATCATTTCTTTGGCTATGTGAATTTTCATTCTGATTTTTAGATGGATGTAGATTTATTTACGTAGTTTGGTGTGTTTTATTGTCCTAGTATTGTTCCTGTAGCCTGTTATGATGTTCAAATGACCCAAAAACCTTCATTTTGAATATTACTGAATTTTCCAATTTTTCTCAATATCTTAAATACGCTTGACATAAGAGTTCTTGTATGGCTATAATCTGTTGTGATTAAGTAAAGGCATATACAAGGCATTGAATGAGTCCAATATGTCAATCATAAAGTGATTTGGATTGGTCATTTTCATGAAAATAATACACCCAGCCCTAATTAATTGAAATAAGTGACCAAACCCATGTGTGAAAAAAGCACAAAATTTTGCTTTAAATAATCCAAATACTTTTCAACTAACATATAAAAGATAACTGATCATGTTAACACCAATATTTTCTAAATATTGGCCTTATTCTGTAAAAAGGGTGATTAACAGATATCAGAATTCTGTAAATAGCAGTTTTTTATAAAGATTTAGAGGTTTCTGCTGATGAAAATTATACTTTTTTATCATAAGTATAGTTAAAAGATATATTTTAGTCCAATATGTCATTCATAAAGTGATTTTGATAGTCATGGTCAAGCTTCCAGCAATGTCCTCATAATAAGGAAAGTAATCCCCATCCTGTTTTCAAAGAGTTATTAAGCTGCACAGTAAAAGACATAGAACTTTGATCACATTTTGAATTGAATTCAAAGGTCTGAAAAAAAAGAGAAATATTTTTGTGTTTAGCTTTTTGAAAAATCGCAAAAATAAAGAACTTCATTTACTTAAGAAAACAGAACCCTATGAGACTAAATCTCTTCTTACCCCTACCCTTAGCCCAACCTTAACCCTTACCCAAATCCTAATCAATATCTAAACCCTAACCCATGACCCTAACCAAATTAAACCCATAGCCTAACCCTAACCGCAAACAATATACTAATCCTTAAGTACTGGGTCCCCTAAAGTAAATGAAGGCCAAAATAAATCTCGCATTATTGTCACCATATGAATATTCGCAATAAAAGATGCTTACAATAATTCCTGAATTTAACAGTATTATATTTTGCCCCTTAGATAAAATGCTTAACTCCACAGTAAAGAAGATACTTTGATAATTCAAAGGTTTTTAAACAAAGTAAGACAAAATATCTTTATGATTATTGACCTCCCTATCTTATGATATTTTAACCAACTCCCACCTCAAACACCTAGGATATGTCAACTTCCTATTATAATTGACTAAATAATCTAAATTCAGTTAAAAAGGAAATCAATTTAAAAGCAAAAATCATTTAATCAAAAATTTTGACATTGTTATGACATTTTGACTAGGATATGTCAACCTCCTATTATAATTGAAAAAAATAATCTTAATTCAATTCAAAAAGTAACACGACAGGTGCCACAAGTTGCGCAGGAGTTGCTTACCCTTCCGGAGCACCTGAACTCACCCTGGTTTTTGTAGGGTTCATGTTACTCCAGCTTTAGTT
>JAULBM010317142.1:0-13759 GCA_032357055.1 Geukensia granosissima | reverse complement strand
GAGAGGTTACTTCTTGAAATGTACATATAGCATACCTAAATTTTCCATATTTATTTAACATTGGTAATTTTGTATTTAGTATTTTAGAATACAGTTTAGCATACAGCCTATTGTGTTGTGGTATTTTAGCAAGAATACGACTGACTTTTCTTCTTATTTTAGAATACAGCCAAATGTTACGTGGTATTTTAGCATATAGCTGATTGCTCCGAGGTATCTCAGCATATAACCGACTGTTTCCTGGCTTTTCATCAAAAAGCCGACTGTTCCAACATACAGCCAACGGCCCGTCGTATTTCATCATATACAACCGACTGCCCCGTGTTATTTCAGCAAACGGCAGATTTTAGCATACACCTCACAGTTTCAGGGTATTTCAGAATACCTCCGACAGTTTCATGGTATTTCAG
This sequence comes from Geukensia granosissima, assembly GCA_032357055.1. Lineage (NCBI taxonomy): Eukaryota > Metazoa > Mollusca > Bivalvia > Mytilida > Mytilidae > Geukensia > Geukensia granosissima. The sequence continues at coordinate 13,349 of JAULBM010317142.1, read as the reverse complement.
CAAAGAGCCGATGGTTTTCATCATAAAACAGACAACAGAGATGTCAGCACTTGGTACGTTATATGTCCGCTTTCTTCTATTTTTGATTATTATATGTAGTTTACACAGAATTCTCCAGGATGAAAGCTTAAGGTTCTTTGACACAAACTTATGAAGATGCTTTTAAGGAAGATAATAGCAAACACAGTTTTACCTCGTTACAACGAAGGTTGAAACGGAATTCAATTTATATATATTTATATCCTCAGTTTTCAATTATAGCTTAATCGAATATGCCACATTATTACGGCCACCTCAGTAAAAATATAATCTACAAAGTTTAGTTCAATTGAAATCAAGTGTAAACAAGAAATTTGAAAGCTTATTTCACATTAAGTTCTGTGTAAAACCTCTCGTAAGTTCCGTTATGTTGGCCATCTTTATTGACAGACTGGGTCATCGAATTTTGTTAACAAAGCAGTTTCAAATTTGGGATTCAGTAGATGAAGCTCAGTAGGGTCGTCTTTGTTAATAACATTAAAATCAGGAGATGCGGTAAAATTGTCTACGAGACACTCGTGCAAGAAGAACAAGGTCCAAACGTTTACAGGTTAAACTTAGACCTTCAAAATTTACAAAGATCCACACTGTAATGGAAGCATTAAAAGGTCCTAAATATAGAATATGATGACATCCAAATTTAATAATTATCGAGAGAAATCGAATATAAAACGTACGAAGTGCCAGTATTTCTGGCATATGTTGTACGCATAAAACATCGTTGACTGTAAGCTTAACGTCCGCTACATATGCCAAACGTAAGGGACACGATTATACACAAGTTTCATGCAAATTAAAGCAATGCCATTGCTGTTCTGAAATTTAATTTCGGACATCAGACACCTATCCAGAGCATTAATCGACAAGGTAAGATAAGGCCGCTTTTTAGGCCCAAAATTTTGCCAAATTTTTAAAGTGTATGGAAAGTATTTAATGGATATAATCAAGTAATCAAGAAAAAACATAAACATTACTGTTTTTACTATTCAAGTGTCCTTTACTTTCTTTACCACACTGTCCGAACCAGTTCGACAATTCCAAGTACACAGTACAGAACACATCAACTTTCAGACATTAATTTCGTGTGTATAATGTTAATTTAATACCATATATAAACAAAAAGACTGGACATGGATGCGCCCTTAGGAGCAACAATTGGCTAAACAGTGTTAATTTTTCTTGAAATTGTCGGAAAATACATAAAAAAATAACGTGCAAAGAAAAATACATCATATTTTATTTTAGGGTATAAGTATTTACCTATTATTGCACTTACAAATATGTTAATGGCACCGATAAAAGCAGTACTTCCGGCATCCGAACGGTAAGTTTCTAGCAACTCAGCATACAGAATTCCAAAAGTTTTCATTGTTCCAATTGTGAAAAAATAGCATTTACAAATAAGAACAGTAAAAATATACACGTTTGCCGGTTGTCAGCGGTAAACTCAAACATTCATGACAGATTTGTCCTATCTACAACGCATTAACAAATACGAAATACGAAATTTAAAAGAAAGAATATGGAATACATGCAAGAAAAACACAATCCACACCTTTTCTGGATTGCGACTGCATAATTTTTTGGTAAGATGTTGTCTTGAATTTTACTAGATTTCCGTGGGGCAGGAAATAAGTTCTTTAAAAATAGTGCCTAGTTTTTCTTTCTTTACCTCTGCTGGTGGAACATTGCTCCCCGAGGGTACTCAACAGCCCAGTTGTCAGACTTGTCTGACATGAAATTTATCTAACAATGTTTTACAGAAATTTGCTGTATTTGCTAAAATTCTGAAATACTGAAAAAAACGGAAAGGCCTTGAAAAGTAATGCACCTAGTAGTGGTCCGTGCCGTCGGATTTTGCTTCCCATTTCGATTTGTTTAGATTTGAGAGCTTCTTTAGCTATTTTTTAATCTTTGACTTTCTATGTTTCGGTTCTAATGCAACTGATGAGAGGTTACTTCTTGAAATGTACATATAGCTTACCTTTTTCCATGTTTCTTTAACACTGGTACTTGTGTTATTAGTTATTTCATTGAAGTCATGAGATTTCATTATGTAGGACTTCAATGAAGTATATCAAACAGCCAGTTACGGTGTCATTATGAGCTTTATCTGCAGGAACGAACACTTGAGTTTTTGTATAGATCTGTACGTTGTTACTTGCAAGTAACCGTGAAAATATAATAAAATATACCGCTTTTTTATAATTCGTCTTGTAATGTTTTATACTAATATCTACTAAATTTGATTCTGCGACAACATCACTACCTATATTTCAATCAATTTGAGAAGCAGAGTGGTAATAAGGACTGTTATTGAAAAAGATGGTCGCCTCTCTGTCCTTGTTGAAACTATGGTCTAAAGCATTTATAGGGTCGTAGGTTTTGTATTTGCATTTCGTAATTAACTAGTCACATAATTGTTTATAATTACTGTAAATAGTTGAATCTTTAGTTGTAATTGTATAGACTTTGGTCGTTTTGTTACTGTAAGAGAGAATGGATGGTTGATTTTTTTCAAAAAAGTGGTTTTTGTTTAGGATTCCTCCATATACTTGAAACCTGAATGTTGTATATTTTTTTATTATAAGGTAGTTAAAGAAAATGTCTTTAATGATTTTTACTTACGTTGTCAGTTTAAGAAATAATTAATAAAAATCGAAATGCAACGATTATTACTGATGGTTTATGCAAAGAACGCTAGTAAGATATCATCTTAAATTATGTCGAGATGGAATACAATATACTAACTTGAATGGTGTCTTATTTACAACGAACTGCCATTTTTAAGCAGTAATGAGATCTTTGAAATACATAACATTAAGACAGTGTTTTCTTTGGCAACGATTGATATGTATGCCAAGATATATTGTCCATATCAATGTCCGAAGTTAATTACCGATGCCCATAATGTTATCATTCTTTTTGAGAGCGTTTGTTGTTTACAATTTTAGTCCAGAAAGCGCGCAAACAATACTATGTCATACACAGCGCGTATAACAAGAGAACTGTAGCCCTGTATAAATGAGTATTTCATGGTCCTCTACATATCCGGATTTAAAGCCGATTAACCATCCATAGGACCAACTGGATAGACATAAGCCCAAGCGCCAAACTCCATCACAGACTCTACGCCAAACCTTTAAACAATAGTGGCAATGAGTAGCACGCAACATTGTGCAAACAGTGCTAGCCGCTCGAGGTGGTACTAGTGCGTGGGCTGGGATAACCCCCGTGCACCACCCCCACCCACATCTTTATGTTGTTGCCTTAAGCATCCCATTGATGAAAATTATGTTAATATCTGAAATATTGGTCTTTTTATAGATTTTACTATTTTAGATTTTAGCTATTGTTTACATTAAAACGCAGATAGAATTAAGTTCCTATACATTCAAGAAGACATGTAGGCTACCATTGAAAAGGTCTATGTATTCTCCTTTGAAAACATAAGAGTAGGGTTAATATTTTTGCAAAAATTGTCAATCAAAATCACTTTATAAATAAAATATTGGGATCATTCGATGCCTTGTATATATAAACTGCGTGATTGTGAAACGCAAGTAAATTTTAATTTACGTTCTGCTGTGATATTTTAATATTTCTTCGAATTAAATTTAAAATATCAAGACAAATACCAAACATGTCAAAACCCCAACAGAGAAACAATTGTCAAAAACTAAAACTTTGGAATAGAATTGAATAATTTTTCTTGATCTTCTGATTCTCTTGGTCTCAATGATAAGTATTAAGGCAATTTATTCTGTGGGATTTAAAATTGTGGTATTCGAAATTTGAAAAATTAACCTTGATATATTCTTTTGGTACCTATGAAACGAAAATTATATTTTCCTGTATTTTAATACATTTGTTTAGAAAATATGTTATCTGTTTTAAACCGATAAAGGCGTCAAGAGACTGATGCTCCAGTTTACTAATCGTAAATATTTTTTTCCAGCTTGACGACTGTGATGCCTATAGGATGCACTCGTTAGGTAATATTATAATTAGTAGCTATATATACTTATGAGCGAGGGAGGTTTATAATTGTACGGAACCAATCTGAGAATAGTTTGATCTGTATGTTTTCATTTATTAATAACTGGATTCGATTGTTGCGATTCAGATACAAATTGGTTAATCACAAGCATCCTAGAATTTCTGGATTGAAAAATCTCTTGGGAGGTAAGTTTCTTTCTAATAACCTCGTTTCGCGTCAAAATAGTACATTGCATGCAAGAAAAAAAATCTTCGTGTGGATGTGATAGTTTCTGAATCCTATATTTTTTATTTTTCTTTATAACCCGTAAGTGGTTTTGGCGTTACTTATAAACAGAACGTTCATCTATCGCAGCGATGAATATTTCTTTGATTCATATTTCTTGATGTAAGAGTTAATCATGTTGATTTTTTAAGAGAGCTACAGTATATATTTTGTTAATAAGAGTATTGTTTTAAACTTAAGACTTACAGCTGTCATCAAATGGCACAAATTGTATTAAGAGTAATGTGTCAAAACTATCGATTTCATTATTATTTTGAGTAAAAATCACAGACCATAGAACGTGGACTAAAAACTTTTTGATATAAAATGACCAAAATGTCGTCACAATTTCAAAAGGTTGGTGTCTTCATTATCATTTCTTAAGATTAAGAAATTGTTTCGATTTCTAGTTAAATATCGATACGTTAAAGCTTGAAAGTAAGGGCACCAAATTAGGATTTGATTATATAATGCAAACTATTTTCTTTTAAATTCTAAATGCAACCTTTTTGAATGTTAAGTATTTATCAGTAGTAGAGTTCATGCAACGAAAAGCTTGATTTAGACCAATGTGTTATAAGTCATGAAATTCAAGATGAAATATGCAGTTTTGGTCCCGGGTCGCACGATATACAACCTTTATTTTTTAATATTTTGTATAATTTGACTTTGTATAAAAATATATTAACATTCTGGTTGGTCTTGAATGCGCTTTATGTTTTGTGTACCCAACACTTCGACAAGTTTGCATCGATCACCGAAAATGTTGGAGACAGCAGATTTTAAAGACATCGAGTGCAACAGTTTAATAGTCAAATAGGCCTCAAAAGTCGATTTTTGTAATGCCTTTTCTTCGAATTATGTTATTTTACTATTTTTGAGACACTTTGAATTTGCAATCAATTTTTGGACCAAACATGCCATATCGTACCTAGTCCATTGTCGTACCTGTTCTAACTGTTTCACTGATTTTACCATTCTATGTGTATTTTCAGCAAATTTTCTGCACAGATTGGCTTTTGAATAACAAATGACACTTAATTTTAAAAAAATACATACACATTTCTCATTTAAAGAAACGAACATATTTTAATTGTTTTCATGTTTTTGGAGAACCATACAGTCATTTAATGTTAAAATGGGGACCTGAACGGTCTCCAAGGAGCAACAGAGCTGAAATAGCGCGATCCACTGATTCCGACCAGGGTAGAACCTTTTGTTTGGGGTGCCATTTTTCCAGGTTTAGTTTAGTTTAACTTATTTGATTTACTTAAATTTAGTTAAAAGGATAATAATCTAGATAAAGCAAACTTAGATCGTCTTAATGAATATCAATACAATCTTAGGCATTCACAAAATAATTTTAATAAATATACATAACTGAAACCCTATAAACATAATTACATATGAAACAAAGAAGGAAGATATATTTAAATATACCTGTATAAATTGGGGATAATTCAGTTATTTTAAGCTCAGTCTAAGCAAAATATAAATTACCAATGTTAAATAAATATGGAAAATTTAGGTATGCTATATGTACATTTCAAAGAGTAACTTCTCATCAGTAGCATTAGAAGTCAAAGATTCAAATATAGCAGAAGAAGCACTCAAATCTAATAAAATCGATATGGGAAGCCTAATCCGTCGACAGGGACAACTACTAAGTGCTTTACTTTTTGAGGCCTTTCCGTATTATCAGTTTTTTTAGAATTTTAGCAAATGCAGCAAATTTGTGCAAGACATTGTTTGATAAATTTCATGTCAGACAAGTCTGACAACTTGGTTAGTAATACCCTCAGGGACCAGTATTCTACGAGCAGAGGTATCGACCCAGTAGTTACAAAATACAAAACTAGCAGTATTAAATAAATATGAAAAATTTAGGTATGCTTTATGCAAATTTCAAGGAGTAACCTCTCATCAATAGCTGTAGAACCGAATCACAGTGCTATAACATTGATAAAGCTAACCTATGATTTGCTTTACTCTTTTATAAACACGTCAACTCTCTATGCATTGTATGTTTCTTTTTGTGGGTGCTGAAAACGGTATAATGAGGTTTATCAGTTCAAAACGTGGTTTCTAAGCCGATACACAATACCAAAATTGAAATTATACGAATTCCTTGTTAATTAAATCTACCAGAAAAAATTAAATGTCAAAGTATAAATTTCTTCAAGCAATAAAATACAAACCTTGATTGGCACGTCTAAATGATTTCATCGTGGATATGCATCTAGACATTGTTAACTTTATAACCCATGAATAAACCATGATATGTATTAAAAAGACTTGTTTCTTTAAAATATCTTAGATGTTCTTGGATTGAATGACAGTTACGTAAATGAGATATGTCGGCGATTTTAACAACAACAGCATTTTGTGATCATTTTCAGTTAAACCACTTTTCCGATTTAAGCAGTAATATAACATACCGTGGTATTTTTACAAATCAAAATATTTTACATTTCGCAGAGTAAGTGAAAATATTTTCGTTGAGTTATTGTTGACCTTGTAAATCTTACTGAAAACCAAATGGATACTTTAAATGCGTTTTTTTAATGAGCTGATGTAAAGTTCATTTATACATGATTTTTTGTGTTAAATATCTTCTCTTTCAATACAAAGCATAGTTTTCCTGCTGAGAGTCTTGCTGAGAATCGAACATTATCTGGATATTTTCGAAGTATTTTAATACTGAGTTCAGTGTAGAATACCCAAAATTCAAAACGAAAAGAAAAATTTGAAACAAACTAAAAGATAAAACCAAAACAAATAGAACAAAGGCTTGGGATCCACGAACTCCTTTACAATTGTGTAAGTTATCAAGTTTGAAATCAAATGACTGTATCTTTTTTTTTTAAAGTTATCTCCCCACCCTCCTTGCCGTGTGTAATAACTATTAATAGTTTAGAAAGAGGCATTTTGTGTTGCTACCAAGAAACCTGTTGGATAAGGATGTTTTCCATTCAGGCATGAACTTTTGTTTTTAGGGGCTGTGAAATTTATTTCAATGATTGTGGCGGGAAATATAATCTGGCCCTCGAAGCATTAAACTGACACAATGTTCTCGTAAAAAAATCTATAATAGATTGTATATAAACGGAGGAGAAAAACATAGTTTGTATGAGAAACATGCCCCAACCTTTCCCAATCTATCTTTATGTTGTCTAAACATGTTCATATTAAGATCGTGTTTCAACAGATACTGAAAAAAGTTTCAAACTATTTAATAGATTTTTCAAACCATATGCTGACGATCATAAGAACTATATTTTATTGTAGCAAGAAAATAAAGGAGTAAGTTCGATAAGGACCGTTTTCGGCCTCAAAAATAAATATTAGTATAAATTTAAATTTTTATATTTTTTGAAAATTAAATGTCATATCTTGAAAACGTAATTTACCTTTTTAATAAAAACTGTTAGATTTCGTGGTTTTTAACTGCTCAAACTTCGTCCAAAAATGAAAAATTCATCAAATTACCCAAATATTGTCGAATCTATTTCAGTATTGGACGCACACGTGTTATTTTTACATATTTTATGTAGTTTAGTTAGTTACATGTAAATTTGTGGGCAAAAAAGAAAGCTTACTGGACCTTCTCCTTTTTAGGATAATCTATCGATTACATTGCGTTAATGGTAATCAATGCAATAAGGTTGTTCAAAGAAAATATAACCGGTATAAACCTTAGGTTTTGAACTTATTTGATGAAAACAATATATTTCTTGTAAAATGAAAAATATCAGATTTTTTTACACGAACGTTAAACAGATTGAATGTTTATGATGGTTCACTCCTTGATCTAACCCCTAAATTGCTTTCAGATTATAACGCCAAAATGAAATATAAAATTTGCTATTTTTCATTTTGGCGGCCCCACTTATAATCTGGGTGTACTCAAATAACATTAATTTAGCCTGACATTTTTCCTTTGATTTGCGAATTGATATTTTAAGTATGAAACTCTTTCATTGGTGAATATATTTTACTAGGTTTCAAACAGAATGATAGTTTCTTTGTCTTTTGTTATTTGTAAATTGTTCTTATCCCTCCGAGCCAGTAATTCATTAACCAAATGTTTGTTTGTTGAAAATGTTACTATTGTTCCATTATATCATACATGTATTTAGAAACGTTCGCCTACAGTCGTTTCATGAAGCACTGTTTGTATGATTTGAATAATATTTGATCACTACTACTATTCAAACGTAATTCACAGCGTCTTTATTTAGTTGCTATTACCACACACCGCAGAACAATTAGATTACAGTTCATATAGAGATTTTCTTGACAGCCTAACAGCAGGAAGTACCTTTTCCAAAAGAAACACAATTTTTCATATATCTTGTTGGACAGATAGTAATCAACATTGTAATATGTTACAATAACCTTGTCTCGTTAAGGTTAATGTACTTATTTAACATGATTTTCTCTGATAAAGATTTTCTTAAAAAAAGAACAAAATAGTTTTAATTCAATACTAGGATCATTCAAATTTACCTTTTTTCATAATAAATAAATGTAAACATTTCAATATGCATGCAGCGATAAATTAACTAATTTGCTTTAATAAAAGGAATTGAAAGATACCAAAGGGGCCGACAATAAATTCTAATATTTAGGGAAAAGCCTAGGGCATGGATGTTTTTGACCACGGGTTCCCAAAAGGAAAATGATTGATTGTTGTACATTCATAATACTTTGAGTTTTGTGCAATTGTCATATTCAAATTTGAAGCAAGACATATTCAATAACAATGTTCAAGATATACATATTGTTCAGTTAGTTGAAGTATTCGAGTTAAGGATCCTGAGATATGAACTAACGTTTGACATGACAATGGTCAGCTCAGATATATTCAAGTGTGGCAAAAAATTCCAGATAAGATCAAAACATTACGGAACAGTTTGCAAACATTTCCATGAGTTATCAGAGATTTGGGTTTTTTTCTCTGTTTTATGTTTACTGCATTTAATTGGTTTAAGACTTAAGTTACCAAATTGGGACCCCTTGTTCAATTTATCACATTATGACAATTCTACTTTATTTGTATTATTTGTATCTGGCTTATATTTGTGCATTACGAATTTGTGAAACACCAAAAACTGGTTCAACATAACTTATTCGGATCATGTTTATCTTTATCCATACCATGTCATGCAAACTATTGAACTTTTACTTTCAATTTGCGATTGTACGAGAAAAATAGATTATCTGGCTTTGGAATCAGAAAATATGTCAGTGTCAGAGGAGGTCTCTTATGGGGTTTCCTATAAAACTGCAAATAAAAAAGTCGGTATAATTATGTCGCCTGTTAAATCGCGAATACAAACAAAAGAATAGCGAACATAATCCCCCAAGTTCATTGTTTTCAAAAGAAATAGATGTACGAGAAAGTGTGCAACTGAGCAATCTCAATTTAATACATGTTAAATGGTAGAATATATAGATAAAACAAAACAATTAGAGAGCATGGCTGTAAAACACCAGGTGTTAATAGAACCTAACTAACCAAAGACCCTACTGGAATCTTGTAACTGTAAACAAAAGAAAAATCGAAACAACGAAGTTTCAATCAAAGTGGACAAGCCGAAACATTTAATTATGTATGAAGATCATGATATTTAATAGGAGTAACATTAAATAAATGCAAGAAAGTCACAATCTTCATTTTTCTATATTGTGCACTGCATATTTCTTTTAAAGGTTAAGGTGTTACCTGTAGTTCACTAGATTTCCGAGGGACACGAAACAAATCTACAAAATAGTACCTTTCATTTCTACCTGTTATCAAACAGATTCTTGACAAAATAAAAACAACGCCTGTAAATGCCGCCTAAATTTTACTGCGTACGATTAACTTTCATCAGGTACGCTCGGGAAAAAAAATGGAAAACAGGGTTCGTTACATTTTACAACTGTAAAATATGTTACTACTTATTCATCATATCTTAGCGAATGCGAACAGCAAATTGTCAATAAAAATTAAATTTGGATCGTAAATATTATTTGAACGAAAAAGATGAAAATGAGAAATGTGGACGGGCGGACAGCGGACGCAAAGTGATCACAAAAGCTCACATAGCCCTTAAGGTCAGGTTGGCAAAGCAGTTATCTTCAAACAACTCACATATACTCCTAAAACTCGCATCTTACTCTTAAAACTAACATTGTTTTTTAAAATAAATTTACACCTTTAATATTTTGAAATGAAAAAGTTTGGTACAATGAAGTTTTCTCAATCAGAGTATGGTCCAAAAACACCATTTTATATTATTAAAAGATTATTATCTTACGCATTTATTTTTATTTGAAAATTTCTTCATCCATCAGGAAAAAAGGGTTTGATTTTCCCAAGAAAAAGTATAATAAGACGAAAAATAAAAAAACCTGATAGACAAGCTTAAACTTACAACATCAATTCTGATCAATCTTCAATCTGGATCGAAATTGAGTCAAATTGATATCTTTTATCAACACTGGAAAGAGAAAAAAAACATTTGATAACATGTACTTACATTTCAAGGAAAAGAACATATATATTATCACAACGCATCACCAGATATTATCACACCGATTTTTCTGTCATTACAAAATATGGCGCGTTGTGAAATTAGTGCCCGTGGATAATGAATATATTATTTGATGACAACTTATTGAATGAAGATAACAAAAAGGTTCCAATTGCAACGTTAACAGTAATTGGGAGACCGTTTTAGTGGTATAATGGTAAGAATTTTTTTGGTCTGATTTTACCTCTTTAATTCTCACGGGAATAAGGAGAAATGATATATTTCTTCTAATATGAATAAAAATTAAAATGTTAAGAATTCCATTATTTCTAGAAATCTAATTGGAAATTTTAAAAATGTCAAAATTGACAAATTAACTTATTTGTATCTTCCCAATTGATTAAATGGTAGTGTTGTGAAAAAATAGAAAAACAACGAATCAGGAACAAATTAATCAATTAGGCAAAGACGTACTGGGTTAACTAAGGGATTTTCCATCAGTTGCATCTTTGGGTTTACGCTCAAATAAAAATAACCAAAATCGGTAGGAAAGATAGATTCGAGCAAACTAACAAACGCCTTTATACGACGCTTGAATGTTCGAGTATTTATATATGTATATATATATATATATGTATATACAGACTTCCAACTGAATGTTTTTTCTTTATGCAACCACGCATATAACGGGGCCCTAACATCAGTATTGAGAGTTCACTTATGTAAAAAATTAAAAATGTAAACACAAAACCAATACATTTCCATTATTTACAAAATGATGTGAAAGACTAAATGTAAATAGTTTTGTTTAGCAAAAGGTACAGAAATGTAGTTTTAAAATTAATATAACATTTTTAAGCAAAGATAAAGCCTAATTCAAGTCAAAGTTCTTTTTTTAAAAAGGCAAAAATGAAGCTGGTGTATTTGTTTGCGAACAAGTAAGATTAGATCATTTGTTTGTACATACCAAATCGTTATAACTACGTAACGAAGACTTTCAACATTTTTTTTTCCCTCGCTATTAACTTTTGCCTTAATGAATGACTTGGAAAAAAAAACTTTAGTTTAAGGTTTACCCGTTTTAAAGGGAAATCAGTTAGTTACAGGTATAAAAAGATGCGTTCTAGCATGCAGCCTTCTCGAATACAAACTATCCTTATAATTGCTTAATTTTCTAGCTTGTAACTTCTAAACGAATTAAAATGTCAATGAGATTGACTTGTTTGGAATTTTGTAGATTGTTGTAGTTAATATGTCGACATTCAACTTGATATTTTGAAGAAAATTCATTAGAATTCTCTAGTGACGGCTGAAGTAGGATGGATTTTATGCTTTATTTATCTGATTAAGCCTTAAGGTGGTCATGTCCAGTTAAACGGTAAAAAAAATTCCTACGAAAAAGTTAAAATGGTAAAAATTATTTAATAAATTTTCTCTAAATCAATTTATTTTCGCAGCAAAGAAGGGACGTATCTTTTTTACCAAACAACTTTAATTAGTTGTTGAAGTGACTGTAGCATGGAAATTAAGGGCAAATTGAGCAGTTAATGTGGTTTATAAATTGTAAATTGCAACATTGTTTAAAGACATGTACTTTATACTAGCTCTTTTGTATGGTTTATTTTGTTGACAAATACTTAAAGCACTATTATTTTTTCTACTCTATATATCAATTTACAAACTAAGCTTACTAAAAAAACGTTTTTCATAACTTAACAATCGTCACTTAAAATGTTTGGATGTTCTTACATATGCTGCAATAAATATAATTCCTTTTTACATGTTTTAAGCAATTAACTTTTTTTAGAAATACATCTGCTTATCATCTGCAATGATAACAGCGGTCGATTTCCCTTTTGATAATATTTATGTAGCGATTTGGCAACACGACTATTGGCAGATAGTTTGAACACCGATGGGCACAAACTGCGCTTCTCTAATTGCAGGTTTCTTCTTTTATTATTATGAATCACAGTTAATGGAAAAATTTCAAAAGACTCTTCAAAACAGGATTAACAGCAACAAATTGTTAATACTTAAAGATATTTTGTTGATCTTTTATCTATAAATAATCCAGAGTTTTAAAATTTTGCAAAACAAATTTATTCAAAAGAACTCTAATATCAGAAGGTTTCTATCAAAAAATTAAACAGGGTTGTTTATGCGTTAAATTTTATGATGATTTTTACCTTCCGTTTCTTGATGGTGATTGCCTTTGGCCCCTCATTTTGCTGTTAACATTTATTTTTACCATGGTTGCACTTCAGTTTCTGACTTTAATAATCGCAACCTACATCTTTCAGGTCTTTGTGTTAGGAATACAGATATCACAAGCTTCTCTATGACTTTTATAATCGTTACAAATATTTTATTAAAAAATTCAGATGGAAGTGTATAATTTTGATACGACATGGTATATCAAATCCAACATTTTATAAAAACATTACATATAAAAGGAATTCGAAGGTACCAAAGGGGCAGACAGAAATCGTTAAGTCGAGGACAGACAAGACCATGGCCAACAA
>JAULBM010317141.1:0-23927 GCA_032357055.1 Geukensia granosissima | reverse complement strand
CATTGGGGCGTCTTGATTGACAATAAAATCATTTGTATTTGTATTTGTATTTGCATCTGTGGTAATTCCGATAATGTATGCACTAAAACGATAAAATGTCGTGTCATCCTAATTCAAAAACAATGGACTGGTGTCACAACTGACCAGTCTGTCGACCAAGGATTGTATACTATAATAAATTGATATTTTGCTAAAGCTGTTTCCACAGTTAAGATTTAAAAGTCCTGGCCACGTTCGTGACGGTCATTATGTATTTACAGAATCTTACACTGTTGGCCATTGATAATGCTATTTTCTACTCAAACTCAGCTGTAAAGCAGCATTGTCATGCAGTTCAGAAAAAGAAAAATATCTAGAATAGATGAAATATGATCCGTTTTCATCCGAAAAATGTCAGCACCGTAGTGTTATAAACCATAATATTTCATCATCAACTTTCTCTTTGATGTTTTGTTCTGTGTTAGCATACCATATTAAAGAACGATTGTCCTCTAGCAATGCATAAGCTGTGGGATCAAAAGCTGCATACGAATGGGAAGTTAACTGTTGGAAACGTATTCATTCGTTGTTTTCTTAATAATTTTTTCTCTTTTGTGTTATCTTAAAATGAAATTAGACATATCCTTCGCTTATTTAAATTTCATTTACAGTGTTTTACGAAGTAAGTCTCTTTTTTTGTCATACTACTGCCCCAGGATATGGGAGGGGGTGAGCGTTCACAAACTGGTTTAATCCCGCCACATACTTAATGTGTCTGTCCAAAGCCTAGAACTGGTTGTCGTTGATTTTGGGACCTTTTACAGCTTCCATTATTATTATGGATTCCAATTCATTATTGAAGGCTCCAATTGAACCTGTAGACATTTAATTTCAACTTTTTTTTGTCGATGGCTGTCTCGTGGACACTCATGCCATATCTCCTATTTTTATATTTGTATTCGTTGCTAAATTTTAAAAAATATGAAATTTAAAAAATATGGGGTAAATGTCAAAGAGAATGCACTCCAACCACAAGAAAATCAGAAGGAATTTACAGTTCTAGCTGTCTCCATAAGGCCTTCAATAAAGTGGAATACCACTCCTTTTGAAAAGCTCTGAATCCCCCCCCCCCCCCAAAAAAAAATGTGAATACGTAAAATAATACTGCACATTCCTGAATGTTACGAAAAATGTACATGTAACAAACCATATACATTGACAAACCTTGACAAACCTATTACCACATTTCTTGACTTGTGACAGGCACATGTGACATCTGGTGAGATCAAACAAGTTAAGTGGGTACCCAATCCTCCCCCAACGAGTGGTCAAAGTAATAAATTAAAGAAGAGACGAACTGTAAAAATCCAACAGAAAATCACCAAATCTGACTAGTGAGTATCTGAGTTACAATAAATATACTAAACTAAAATACATGCAAAAGGAAGATGCCTTCATTTTGAATGCTTGCGTTACTGAAAGCAAGCTCAACGCAAGATGTCATCAAACACAGTATGTCCGACGATTTGTCATCGATATGTCACTATATGTCATCGATATGTCACGATATGTCATCGATTTGTCACGATATGTCATCAAATACAGTATGTCCGACGATTTAATAGAGTGTTGTCAATAAACGTGAGGAAAAACAAGATGGATACAATGCCAAATTTATTGATATCTGTGTAAGTAAGGAATAAGTTATAAATATCTACCAACCAAAAAAGTTTTAATGTTCTGACTACAAAATCGAATCTGTTCCATTTGTAGATATGTGATTAAACGGAACAGTAAGTTTTTAATAGATCATTTTTTAATTTGTAAGCATAAAATGTAATGTTTCCATAAAAAATAAAATGTCGTATTAAAATTTCAAATTTGCAGTCGTATGTATGGACTCTTTGTAACGGTAATAAAATTTTCTAAAAGTCTTGAAACGCTTGTGATATCTGTCTCCCTGCAGCAAAAGTTTTCCAGTAAGATGTAGGTTGCGACCAATTTTAAAGTTTAAACAGAACTTGCTGTGAAATGTTGACACCATACGAAGGGCCAAAGGCAGGTCTCCATCAAGAATTCGGACAGTTAACGATAGGAAAACAAAATCGTCCCTTTTATCATTAATTTTACCATGTTCGATTTTAAAATCCAATTCTGAAAAGGGAGTACGGTAATTACAAGTATTATATTTATTTAAAGTAAGTTCTTTTGATGATTATCTTTTGCACGCTTTTTTGATATTTTTGTAAAATTCAGAGAGTATTTATCGTTGCAACTAGATGAATTAGATGTACAAAAAGAATTTATTGCCAATTGTACAGATAAGAATTCTCTTTTTTTAATTAAAACTGGTATAAGGAGTAGAAAATGTAATCTGCTGAACTTGAATAAAGTTTTGTTTTTCTCTAAGGTTTTAAGAATTTCCAAACATAACTGTTTTCTGACTTTACATAACAAATACGAAGCCAAAAATAAAACATAATTTCGACCGAATCTGCAAAAACGTTGCGACTCAAACAATTTTTTTTTGCCAAACCAAAATCACCATTTTTTAATTATTTATTTTTTGTTTCTTGCCGGATAGACGTTAACAAAAAGAGTAAAATATTTTGGCTTGGTAAGGTCTGGTTAGGGGAAAAACAATGAATTATTGTTGGCCGGGCTAATCCTGCAGTTTCCTCAACTCAATAAAATTTTACATTACCCCTTTACGTTAAAATTTTGACATTGAAAGAATCTGTTCCAAAATAGCTTGTTACACAGATAATATTGCGCTTCAATGTTATATAGCTAGAAAATAATTTAATTATATTATTAAAATTTCATCTTTTATCTGTCATAAAACCCCCAAAATAAAAATTTTATCATTTCGTGTTACCCGAGACCATTCACCGATAGCAACACAAAATGGAAAAAAAATAAAATTGACAAGTCGAAAATGAACATTACATGCTTAATTCAAATTAAAAATAAATTTTGACTACAGCTTCAGCGGCGGTAAAAAGTTAGAATTCTGATGATATAAAATATGATGTATATTTCAATGTTAGACTTTTGACACAGATTCGCTTTTGTTGTGGAAACTATCGTTTTTGATATGTAGAGATTTAAAAGACATAAGACAAAAAACACAAAAGTTGGCTGGTTTTTGTTTTAGAATTGTCAAAGAGTTCAAGTTTCAAGCTCTTTGATGAATGGCAATGGGAACCTTGTTCTGTGACATGTGGAGTTGGAATACAGGAAGGACGGCGTAGGTGTGCCGGTGAAGCACAGTGCAATGACAATGGAACTGAAACAATAACAAGACAATGTATCGTCGACTACTGTAAAGGTAAGTCCCAAGTGTACATACTAAGGAAGCGAGTACTGATGGGCCAGCCTGGAAAAAATAAGGGAAGATACCACACTAATTTTGGAACAAGGAAATCGAAACAATACCTCTAAAACTCGCAACATGGAAATTTTAAAGTGAAAGTAAACATATCAAACATTCACAGAAAGGACGAATTCTTAGTATAAAAAGGTTCTGCTTCTTTGAAGAGCCAACGCTGTCGGTCATGTCGAGTCTCCAAGGACACCTGTATTTATTTCTGCTTAAAAAGAACAAAATAACGTGAAAGTAAATCCTCAGTAAAAAACAGTACACAGAAAAAGCTTGAAAAGCACGAGCCTATGAAAACGAAGGTGAGTTAATGTGCTCCGGAAGGGTAACCAATCCCTGATTTACTAGTTACTCGGTAACGAAGCCGGTAATTTCCCCGTCTTTATGATTATTTGTATTGCATCAGTTCTATTATCATTATTTATATGTCACATGAATAAGCTTTTTGTAGTGCTTGTGATGTTTGTATCTCGTTTTGTTCTGTTGGCTATGTGGTCCCGTCTGTACTCTTAAGTTGACGGCTTTGGTATCTTAGAATGATTTCTAATGAATAAAATGTTTTAACTTGGGTTGTATGAGGCGTTATAGAAACGGAGGAGGTTAAAATACTAACTGTCTGGGCGAACATGCAATTTATTCGATGCCGCTGCTAAATTGCAAAACAGCATTTCATTTTCCAATCATTAGTTTACAATATTTCACTTGAACAATATGTACTTTTCACTTGAACAATATGTACTTTTCACTTGAACAATATGTATTCCCGTATAATTGATTTCTATATTCAACTTTCAGATGATTATAATTAGATGTTTTCTTTTACATTAATTGTGTTTTTATTATAAATGCAGTCCTCGAACCATTCGGATTATTCGCTTGTAGATCTTAAAACTTTGAAATCAACGTGAGGCCGCGAACAAGCAGATAAATTGTTTTTGTTTTCAGTGGCACATCTTTGCTGCACCTAATATCAAACCTGTGATATATAACCTCAATCCTGTTGTCTTTCTTAAATTTATTTTAAGTTGATGGGAAATGGAGCAATTGGTCTTTAGAAACGGATTGCAGTGTGACTTGTGGACGAGGTATACAGGTCCGTTACCGTGAATGTTCCAATCCATATCCAAAGAATGGTGGACGTAACTGCACGGGAAATAGCGTGGAAACAGTAGAATGTGTTCGTCCCTCTTGTTGTCCAGGTTATTAGATATTCAATGGACCGGAAGTCGGAACTCAAAATAAAATATTAAGAGATGCATTTCTATTCAGAATGCTGTGAGATCTTTATTTTTCTATCCATAAGTCTTTTGGCATGTAAATGAAACAATGGCCATTATCTAAAAATAGGAGATGTTGCATTATTGTCCATGAGACAGCAATACACCAAATAACAGTCAAAATTTAACTTCTACAGATCACATTACAATGTTCAATAATGAACAGGACGCCATACCCTAACGGAAGCTGTAAAATTATGTTCTGCAATGACGTAAAACTGAACCAAATGATGTCAGCATCCTTGTCAAATTAAATGTTTGTGGAGAATTTTGAGCAAAGAAATTAACACTTTCTAAGTAGACTTTGAAGGTTACTGCTAAAAATATTGGACAGAACTTCTTGGAACAAATTTATATAAAAATTTGAAGATATTTGAGTTTTCCTCAAATATCACGCCAACATTTACATATTTCATTTTTTCCCTGTCTGAAATAGAAATAATAGATACAATCCAGCAAATGTTTGGAGAAATATCCAGGCTTGTTTATTACTTTTGTGATTGGGATCCGGTTTAAATTATATAAATACCTTTGTCAAATTTGAATATGTAGACTGATGCTGTTTTAAAGCTCTTCGGTGTAGGTAAAGATAAAATCTACATAGACCATTGCTGTTTTAAAGCTCCTCGGTGTTGTTAAAGATAAAATATGTAGACCAGCTGTTATAAACCTCATAAGTATAAGGACCAAATCAATAAGTAAACAATTTGAAAAATTACAACATTAGAAACAGCAGCCAAATCTATCTAGGGATACGTTCTATCGGGGAACTAGATTTATCTTAGTTTTTTTATCAAGAAGCGACATCGACACGTGGCATTTATTTAGATTTATAATACAAGTTTGTATCAGTATACCATTGTGTGGTTTAAATTAATCAGTGCAGTTGGACACCAAATAATATTCGAGTCATTTTAAAGATCGCAATGTTGAAAAAGGCAGTATCAGTAAAACAAAATCGTAAAGTAATAGTCCAATCGAGTCCGCCCAATCCATTTGCTTGTAGTTTTCTACGTAAAAGTGGAAGCAAGAGAACATTCAAAAAACATTTCTCTTAAGGAGGGAACAGAATGAATTAAAGAAATAGACAGCCTCTTAATTTTACAGATTAAACTAAAAGAAAAAAACAGCTTTTGCACCATAAACAAAGTAATGACCCATTAGGTTGAGTTTTCAATTCCTTAATAATTTACATCTTTTTTGTCAGAGGTGAATGTAAGTTTAACGAACTTTAAAGTCTGGCAATGGACTGTCTGCTCTGTGACATGTGGTATTGGAATTCAAGACGGACAGAGAACGAAGGTAGTACTTACCGATGATAACTGTATTCGACCAGAAACTGAAACCATGCGGAGGCTTTGTTTCGTTGAACATTGTAAAAGTGAGTTATTTTAAAATCACTAGGTACATTATCCGGTTTTCCAATTAAATGGATATCAGATTATTTTGATTACTTCGTCTGATGTTTTCCATTGAAACACAAAACATACAATCTCAACCCGCATTATGGTTATCAGAGTTGCAAATTGATTTAAAAATTAAGATAATAAGAGAACATGAACGCCTCTAACATATGAAAAATGGTCTTGTTTTCAGTGCAAGAAAGCAATGTAGACTTTGTCTATAGACGAAAAACATTCGATAGGAACATAACATATCTGGAGATGGAACATATTAATGCAACAATATCTAATACGCAAAAAACTCGTGATGTTTTAGAATAAGGAAGACTCTTTTTTTGTTAGCTGATGGGCACTGGAGTAACTGGGCTGATGAAGGTTGTAGTGTGACCTGCGGAAAAGGAATAAAAATCCGTCATCGGAACTGTTCCGATCCATACCCGCAATTTGGTGGTAAGCCCTGTGATGGACACCAGCTCGAGGTTGTAGAATGCAGTCAACCATCTTGTTGTCCAGGTTTGTATATCGTGGAAATGCAAAGCAAATTAGAACAAAACAACACATACCCTTAGGATAAGTCTGACTCCCAAAACTGTGCAAATGAAAGATCAATCATCTTAACCAGTAAACATATATACGTTTATTATAAAGACAGACTTATATGATCCAAAAAGCACAGTAAATAGGAAATTAACTTATTTATGTGAATCAATTGTTATAAGACATTAAATATTGGACATTCTGAGGGTCAGAAAAGTTGGGTTTTCTAAAAGGAATTCGAAGATACCAAAGGGACAGACAGTCAACGTTTAGTCGGAGAAGACAGACAAGACCATGACCAACAAAATGAATCGAAAGACAAACATAGAACACACGACACTACACTGAAAACTAAAGCTTGAGTAACAGCAACTCTACAAAAACCAGGTTGAGTTCGATGTTCCGAAAGGGTAAACAAATTCTGCGCCGCTAGTGGCACCGGTCGTGTTACTCAGTAGTCAAAGACGGTGTATAGTCACAATCGATGTTAGTCACAACCGGTATAGGAATGAACTTGTATTCATGACATCTCTCTTGTCGTAAAGTTTTGTTCTTAACCCACCCTTACTGTCAATTTCTAGGTGTAAGTCTAGGTAAGAAGCAGACCTTTCCGTTTCTGTAGTATCCTTGACTTCAAGTTCAATGGGATAGATGAGGTCTACATAGTCACTAAATTTAAAGTTATTTAGTGAAAGACCATCATCTATATAGCGGAACGTGAAACCAAAAGATTGAGCCAACTTTTCTCTTATATGTAGAAGGCTCTGTGTGAAGTCAGTTTCATACGAATAAACGAATTAATAGATGAAAAGGGGTGCACAATTGGTCCCCATTGGAATGCCGACAGTCTGTTGAAACACATGTCCGCGATGCATTCAAACAATGTTAAATATCAAGAATTAAGGCTCTTACTTTTTCTTTGAGTTTTGAATGTGGAATAGTAGTAGACAGGGTTGAAAAAATCAAATGCTTTGATGCTATTGCAAGAGGTAAGGGAACTTGATTTGAGGCATTCTAACAGATCTTTGGAATTTTTTCCACATTTGATTCACGTCACTTCTAGAATGGCTTGTTTAAAAGTAACTTTGGAGCCCATGTTTTGCTGCTGATAGATTAACTGTCAGTTACTTGGAAAGAGATTTTGTGAAGCAATTGGCAGACCTTGCAATGTAACGTTGCTTGTAAAGACACTTGTGAAGCTTTGGAATCCAGTAAAGTGAAGGACGATCGAATAATCTTATAACTTGAAATGCCAAAAGACGACAAAACTGACCTATGATTGTCAAGGATTGCTTCTTTGGTAAGTGTCATTGGGGTATATGTTGGGTGACAAGTGGACTGTTAATACCTAATTCCTTTATCAAGCAGTCTATGTAGTGTGATTTACAAACAAAAACAATGTTGTTATGAGGTTTATCGGCGGGGACGGCAAAATAGTTGATTTTTTCAAATTACTCAGATTTTTCCCCTCGTGGGTTGAAATATTTTCTTATATAGTTTTCTAATAAAATAAATTTCTCAAATGGAAAAACACGAAGAAAACAACCGAGAATTGAGTAACACGACGGGTGCCACTAGTAGAGCAGGAGTTGCTTACCTTTCCGGAGTACCTGTAGGGTTCGGGTTACTCCAGCTTTAGTTTTCATTGTAGTGTTGTGAGTTCTATATTTGTCTTTTGTTTCATTTTGTTGGCCATGGTCTTGTCTGTCTTCAGACTTTCTGTCTCCCCCTTCGGTATCTTCAAATTCTTTTGTTTGGCCAAGTTCAGAGCAAAAAGTTTTATTTCCATAAAACACCAGCGCCAGAAAGTAAAATTCAAATAATTATATTATATTGTATCATAAAACACCACACGAGAAAAGCATGCTTAATTTTGTATTTTTACTGCAGTTATAAAACTATTCTTAGACTGTTTTGCAGGTATGTTAAAGTCTAATTGTCTAGATGTAACCAACATTATATATAACGATTAAAAAATACAATTAGACACATCATGAATTGTCGAAGGTCAACCCTTTTTTTTAATTTATCAAGACCAAGGCTAGGATCCTAACAAACTAGAATCCACATCGGCACATTAGAATATTATACAACCCACATTTATAGTAAACGTTCATTTTCAACCGATTTCTTTGTTCAACAGTAGGATGGGAGTAATTAACTAAACGAAAAATACAGTGAAAATTTTTAAAAAATCAAATTCAGGTAATAAATATGTTCCAAAATGTTTCTCCGTTGGTTGAGAGAGAAAACCTTATATTAATCCGATTGTTTTATGTTGCGGATGATACAAGAAAATTATACATTTTATTTCTTTTAAAAGATTAATTTTTGGTTTGACATACAGTTTTTATTTGTCAATGTCCAAACCAGCTAGATTTTTGTGTTTTTTTTTTCTTTTGTTTTATCAATTTTGCATTTTGACAGATAAATATGTTGACATTACAGCTTTAAGTAATATGTTATTTTGGTCTCGAGAATACCATGTACATATAGTTCCTGTAACGACCTAAAATTAGATAATCCGTTAATAATTTTAATATGTAAAATATTGATTATTAAAAAAACACCCTCAGTGCGTCTTTAAAACCTAACATAGAGTAAGGAGTATAAACAATTGCAGGATAGCTGAAGCCAACCTCGCATGCGCTTTGATACTTCTTAAGCTTCTATGCATCAAAAACCATTGTTAAATTTGGACAATCTGAAACTTAAGTGGTACACTACATTAAAAAAGTAAAGGTCATTGAAATCCAATTGTAAGTTTAGAAATCTTTCTACTCAAAAAGACAAATTTATTGTCTTCTTTTATTTTCAAGCAAATGATAATGACCTCAAGTGTAAAGATGGCTGGATTCAAAATGATAAATTTGGAGCTTGTTATTGTTTTAGTCTACACGAAAAAGTCTGGAAAGATGCTCAGGTTTGTAATCATGTATTTAAAGTAAAAAAAAATAAAATAGTAAAGTCTTATATCCTTCACCATTGATAAAGTGGAGAAACAGGGAAAGGAAGTTTTCACCAATTTGAAAGTTTTGATTTAGAAATGAATTTATATTCTACCTTGATTCTTTCGTCCGAAAATAAATATTTTCTTTACTTACTGAATGGAAAACAAAAAAGTAAATAGGGTTGTGCGTTCGTCACAGGATCGCATTTAATTATTATTACAAACAATTACAACATAATCATATCATTAGTAAACAGTCACTTGCAAAGCTTTTTGAGTACAAAAATTGTTACTGTAGGAGGGAAAGCACAACTTAACCGCTGTCACAATAACACCAACACCTTTAGTTACTGTAACGAACGTCGCAATGATCGAACACACCCGGGAAAATTCTTTATATACCACCCGCCAGGATAACCCGAGCGTAAAGTAATTAATACACTCGGAAAAGGACCTTTATGAAAATGAAACTATTAAATCAAGAACGTTATGAAATGGATTTATTCTCCTCGATTTTCTCGTCTAAAAATAAATATTTTCTTTACTAACTGAATTGATAAAAAACAGGTAAATAGGGTTGTGCGTTCGTCCCAGGACCGCAAGGCAAATGGGTATCCGATATTTATAAACCAAGATTTATTGACACTAATAGTTTTTGTTCTAAACTATCTTTGATATAAACATCTTTGGCTTTATTAGAGTACCAGCGACCATGTTCCTTTAATAGTCTGTCTGAGACTTTATTGTACGAAGCAGAAGTGGCTCCGCCGCTTCTTAAACTATGCAGAGCGTACTTAGAACTATCGATACCAAAGCCTTTCAAAGCCGACAATAAAATTTATCTGGCTCTGGTGTATGACAGTGGCTTAGACTCATTCGTAACCTTTTAAGCTTTCAATGATTTCATGTAGTTCACCGCTGTAAAAAGGAAGATCTAATTCTGCCAAGGAGATGTACCTTAGCAACCAGTGGATGGGACAGAGATCGTTCCCCTTTTTTCATGTAACCACTAAATTACCTCGCCGATAAAGATCTGCTTTACTTTTATTGATTCGAATTTCAATAAAATTATCATGCCAAGTAATGTCAGAAAGCCTAATGTTAGACAACATTCGCAATTAAAGTGGGTTGGAAGTTTCATGGCCATAATGCTGAACGAGCTTCAACAGATTGTCCGTATTTATAGGTTCTTTCTTATTAATAGTACGAGATCACATGCGCCTACCACCTTCTAATATAAGTTGCAAAAATTGGTCAGAACAGGGATTCGTGTGACGGGTTAAAGAATGCTGCCAACTAATGCTGTAAAAATTAGCTTCAAATACTGATGTAGAAACCTTTTGTTGTATTATTTCACCTAGAAAAAGTGAAACTGTGGGGACTAAGGATGGTTGTGAATTCAAATTATAATTGATACACCATTTGCAAAATTTGTTAAAGTAAATGTCAAATTTCTTGTAAGTCGAAACCGATTTCGAATTTCGCACAATGTTTGGTAATTCATCTTTAGTCTCTGAAAGTGTTCACGAAATTTCTCTCAATAAAATATACAAAAACATGTATAGAGCACAGTCCACTATATATTATGAATAAAATCGTACAATCGCTCTAAAAGAGAGTACAGTCTTCTCCTTAGAGGTACAGTCCTCCTCGCAATAAGTCTCAAACAACTTCAATTCCACATATACGTAATGTACTATCAAAAACGCGCTCCATCAATTTTTAGAACTAAAACATACTCTGGAATGTCTGAAGATCAAAATACTGTTTTTGTCTGAACCTGGTGTGAAAAAATTTGTAGGATATTTATATTCAATGTAGTCAGCTATAAAAGGTACAAAAATGCCTTCTAGATCAACTAGAGGCCGATTTCCGTTTAAGAACAACAAGCGTTCCCTTGGCTTAACAAATCATTATGTAGGCGACAGTCCTGTTTATTTAATTGACTGGGGGTACTATCGAACTCAAGTCTCGGGACCAGTCAAATGCAAAGGCGTCTTCACCGCTAGTACCTGGAGTCCAAAACTTTTGATAAAACTTTTGGACTTAGGGAGAAACTGCCAAAAATGTCGCAAGTGAATGGCCCCCAGACTTTGTTGAAGTAATTGAAAATGTGATTAACACCCCAGTCGTCGAAATCATAAATTTTGCTATAAAATCGGCCACAGTATTTAAATTTCTTGGAATCCACGCAACCGAAAGCTCTAAATTAAAAGGAAGACAAGTTCTGTAAATAATGAATGCTAGCTCCTGCAGATCACGTTTTATACTACCTACCAGTGAAATTCGCATTTATTTCTGATTGTCTGTGTATAACTTGACCAATTGATTTTTTTACTTGACTCTATAAATGTAGAAGCTATGGATCTCACAAACTCATCCCACATATAGTGAAAAGTACTTTGAATGTGATCAAACTAAACGCCTGCTCTTGAATGATCACTAGCATCTTTATAAATAATTCTCTCTTGTTTTCTTAACCAAGGGGAGATAAAGAGAGTTAATATTGTTTAACCAAAATTCAAAATCCATAAAAATATCAGGTGTGAATCGAATAAAATTATCTAAATCAATTTTTTTATTTATCAACATTGACATATGCCTCGTGAAAATCTGACAGACTGGCCCGTAAGCAAATTTCAGTGAATAATTGGTTTTTCGTCTTGTGAACTTTCAAATGCAGGTTGTCTAATTTATAAGTGGGAATATCTATGTATCCATCGCGCAAATTCCACGTGAAACCCAACCAATCTTTAACTTGAACTGGTTCCCACTGACTCTTCCCTTTGTTTACTAGAAAACCTGCGTTTGCCAGGTCATTTTGTAGCAAAATTGAAATCATTTTACAAGCGTCAAAAACATCACATACTCAAACGTCATCCAAATACATAATTACTTTAATGCCCTTGGATCTCCAATAAGATACTAAAGGCCTTAAAACTTTAGTGAAAATGAAGCCCGAGCTACTCAGACCAAAAGCAGCATTGTAAACATGAAAAATCTGTTGACCTTTTTGAATTTCCAAGAAAAGCCTAGGTAGGTAAAAAAAAATCAGGGTGGATATTAACGTAATGATAACCGCTGGTAGGATCGTATTTTAACTTGAAAAGACCTTCAACCGAATCTTCGTATTTCACTTTTCGTTAAAAATACAAGCGTTAAGGCCTTAAATCTAAAAAAAATTATCTAGGCTTTTTGTTTGCTGTCATATAAACTGGCAGATGATTTTCATAATGTGGTGGTTCTGCATAATCTAAGTTTTCTTCTGTAAAGGTTCTAAAATCGCTGTTTCAGTGAAATCATGCTGATCTAAAGCAGACTTATTCTTTTTCAAGAATATTCTCTGTGAAAGTTTGAAAAACTCGAGTCTAAACCATCATGAATTACGTGTAAGATGAATTCACTTGGTTTTATGACTTCGCGCCAAAATTGTATTAATTCTTAAGTTTGTCTTGGGGCTCATTTATACTTCCAAAGCGATCGTCGCGCGATGTCGTGAGACGTCGCGCAAAAATCGCTGGGTGTTTATACTTTTCTCTCGGGTAAAATCGCACTGCGTCTGATTGTGCTGAAAATTAATAATTTTCTTTTAGATTATGAAAATCATACTCAGCTTGTTTTTTTGTCTGTTGGTGGCTTCTGGGCTAGTTGCTGTGGCGGTAGGTGGTTGTCTACGCTGGATTTGAGTTGAGTATGGGCAGAACTTGGCAAAATGTCCCGGGTCTCCACAGTAGTAACAGAGGACGATAGCTCATGCTATGAAAACTGGCCTATAGCCTGTTGCTGCTGATCTTGGAGTGTAGAATGGCTCTTGCCGATCATAGGCTGATGTTTGAGCGCCAAGAAAAAGCTGCCTTCTAGACTTTCCGTCGATTACATCCGGTTCTTAGTTGTAAAGTTCTGTGTCCTTCTGTAGAACTGATTTGAAGATTGTCGTTTTTTGCAGCCGCTCTAGATATTGCGGAACGAAGTTTTGTAGCGTCTTTGCTATTACCAGCCAAATCAGAATCTGCGTACTCTCTGACTGTATTCCAACCATGTTTGTCGGAGATTTTTAGCAATTTATTGCGATTACCCAACGCTTTTTCCTCGGAATCAATGAAATCCAACGCTTCTTTAATGTCATCTAGCAGATAAAGCTTTTAAGCGTGTCAAGTCCACGAAGTCTGTTCTCGATAAAAGCAAATTGTATTTTATCGCCTTCGCCTTTGAAATCGGTGTTACTCTTGAGTTTAACTCGGAGACTATTGATCTTTACTGTTTTTCGAAGGCAATGTCAATTTTAGTGTTAAATAAGTGAACAGCGTCGACTGCGTTAAATTCAGAGAGTCTCTAGGAGAGCTATTCTGCAGAGAACGAGGAGGACTACCTTCAGTATCTGACATTTCAAGCACAACTTAACTTCTAGCACAATAGCACCAACGCCTTTAGTTCATGTAACGAACGTCGCAATGATTGAACACACCCGGAAAAATTCTTTATATACCACCCGCCAAGATAACCCGAGCGTAAAGAAATTAATACGCTCGGTAAACGACCGTTATGAAAATAAAACTGTTAAATCAAGAACTTTAGAATGGATGTATCTTTATGATATCAATAATAATTTGACTTTTGAAGAAATTGGAGTTTTTATTAAAAATGAAAACCGTCCATTTCACTAAAACACAGGGTTAAGCGCGACGTGGCAATGAATTTCCGTATAATGAGATACCAGGTTCAGTAAGCCGTCCTGTTTTGAAAAAAAAAATATTGATGTTATATATATAATATTATAGGATTCATGTAGAGACCATTCGGCATCACTTGTTTATATTTATTCAAAAGAGGAAGACGACTGGCTGGTCAGAAATAGTCGCGAAAAACAAGGTAAGTGAGAAGATGTAGCATCCGAATCAAATTAATTATTTGAGCCACACTTTACCACTAGAGTTGTATTTATAATTTCTGAAGAATCATTATCGGGGCTGCTTTTAACATTTAATACTTTCAAGCATATGAGTTAAACGTTTGTTAAGAACACTGTAAAATAAGTGCTCAGAATTTAAACACTTTGTAAACACATTTAGATTTAAACATGTTAATGGTTGTGCTTATTATTCTTAGTGCATAAAAAATTAACTATTTTTTCCTTAACACGTGAAGAGTCTAAACATCTAAACACTTTAAAAATCGTACTTCTTAAAATCCCTAAAATTAAAAAAAAGGTCTTGTTTTAAGTTTATATTTATAAAAATTTTTTTGTTTTTAACAAAATTGTGAAGACTTATTTTACATATTCCATTTTATACAAAATAACTTTTTTGATATTCACTCTTGCTTTGCATA
This sequence comes from Geukensia granosissima, assembly GCA_032357055.1. Taxonomy (NCBI): domain Eukaryota; kingdom Metazoa; phylum Mollusca; class Bivalvia; order Mytilida; family Mytilidae; genus Geukensia; species Geukensia granosissima. The sequence continues at coordinate 9,071 of JAULBM010317141.1, read as the reverse complement.
ATTGCTTGTATTAAAATAAAATACTAGAACCAAACCCAATAAAAAGTCATATATATTGGTTTTCTTTTTAATCCAATACAATTCAAAATGACTGCTTCAATCGGCGGTTCATTACTTAAATTCTCTGAAATGAATATGGGAAACTGTGAGACGGAGTTTCTTTCCAACGACAGCTCTAAATGTACTAAAAGAATATAATTAAAGTAAAAACTAAAAAATACTTCATAAATGTTCCAGAATTTATTTTGCCTAAATGCGCGAAGATTCAAAAGATTCAATAGATTTTAAACGAGTTTAGATTGTGTTGAGGATTCTTTTTAGGATCCAGCCGTTTAGAGTGAAGGAAAATCACAAATTTTGTCAAAAATCATACATATATTTTCAAGCATAACTTAGAATCTATATTTTAGGACAAAGTGTTTGGATTGGTGGAAAAAGGGTAGGGAACAGTTATAAATGGATTCTATCAGATGGTAATATTTACATGAACTTTACCCATTGGGCACCAGGCGAACCGAAAACCAGTAGTTCTCATCGATGTGTCGATATGTGGTACAACAAAAATAACCAATGGGATGACATGAAATGTAATAAAGCTTTCAGATTCATCTGCAAAAAATATATGTGAAGACATACCAAAACAAACAGAATTTTTAATAATTGATTCCATACCATTGGACTTCACACCATAACCAGTGCAAAAAAGAATTTGAGCCACTGCAGTGGACTTCACTAACAATAAAGCCAGGACCACCTTGTTAATAAAACAAACTTACAATATGAGTTGTTCATTTCTTCTTTGTATGGTATGTGTTTGTTTTCTGTTCGTAGTACAACCTGTATAAAAATAGGAGATGTGGCATGATTGTCCATGAGACAGCCACCCACTAAACTATCATTGTCAATCATGATTAATCTGCTTCAAGGCTGCCAACATCACATTTCTTTATTTGCTATGTATTCCTCTCAATCCTTAACTACGCCTAGCGTGCAGATAAAAAGCACAACTTATTCTAGTGGTGATTGGTTTGCAAATAATTTCAGTAGATGTATCACAAAATATCAATCTGATGTACTGTGTGGCCATTTCTTTGATTTACAATTCCTCAGCAAATGTTGGAAATACGGTTTCAAAACAATAACATTTAATAAGCACAAACAGCAGATCAAAACCATCTAAATAAACAGGAATCCAACCTAAACTAAGCTAATGTTGTAAAATGTTGAATTTTTATTGGGCACTACCATTACATCAGAAAAGTTTAAACATAATGACCCTATGTTGATGAAGTCATGAAACTAAATTAATACCCCTGTAAAATAGTTACTCTCTTGGAATTAAATTGTAGCATCATTTTAATTATTTGACCCGTTAACTAGAATTATAAGTAATAAATGTCATTTTTAAGAAATTTATTGATGTGTAAACCCACCTTTCACTCACAAACTTTACAATAAACTCCTTCGGACTAGATTCAGTTTGTGAGTAAGTCGGCTGGGTTTACACATCAGTTACTACCATTTATTACTATAATACAGTTATACAGTCCATTAAAGTAAAATAATAACGTGTCGTTATATTTTTCTTGTGGTCGCATGATATCATAAGATGAATCAATTCCATATTTTGTTTCTTCCTCGGGTATAAAAAGAAATATCAGTTAAATGGAAATCTTAATGCAACTAGGGGTGTTTTATCAAACACAATCTATACTTTTTAAAAATGACACTGGACTGCATTTTTTAAATAAAATTTGAGATAATTAATGTTAAAATATTAAGCTGAAAATTTTGTGATGGTAAGTATTATACCTGAATACTAAGAAAAAACAAAAACAAAACCTTGACATTTGTAGCCTTAGATTAACTACTTTTAATTTCACCAAGACCGAACAAGGAAAAACGCTATCTTTTACAGATAAAGTACAATTGACAAAACTAAATTTGCATTTTCCTTTTATAATCAATTTTATGTTATCATTACATAAGTCATAGGAAGTAATTATATCATCTTCCTATGATAACGAATATATGTCCTGATTCTGGTAATCATCCCGCCCTAAGCTCAAGTGGTTCTAAAAAGCTCATACTATACTCAAAATGGAGAGAATAGAATATGTTAGCGATAAAGAATTAAACTTATACGAAAACATAGAAATTTTTGAATTTGACAAAAAGCAAACATACGAGTTTAAACAAGAAGAAACTGGTGAAGGGAATACATCTAGTTCTAAGTTTTATTGGTTTAACAAAGTGACACTTTATATTGTATCCAGTTTGCTATCGCTGATAGTTTTAATACTAGCAGGTTTTGTGATGATGAACAAATTTAAACACAAAGATACAGGTATGTTTTTATAAGTTTACAATTACAAACACTTGAATTATGTCTGACATTGATATCGAATTCATTACAAAAACATGCATTGATTTTTTTCCTTGAAAAAAGAAAGTTATTTCATATTTTCAAACTCTACAAAGATCATTAATCTTTATTATAAGATGAAAAGTATACCCATTGGAAATGGTAAAATCGATTATTCCAACAAAAATATCCCGTGCAAGCTAGACTTAAGCCAAATGGAAAATATCGGGTAATGAGAAAACTAGAATAAGCTAGATAAACTGAGCTAAACATCATGTTACATCTAATCCCTTTCTTAAGGTAACAATGGTAATGTTAAGGATTTCCCTGTGAAATCGGGATACGTATCGTCTATAGAAAATAAAAAATAATATTTTCACAATTGAGTTACATATTAATGATTCCGTTAAAGTCCCACTTAAAGCGATCTATTAATTATGGAGGGTTTCGGCCGCCAGATTGATGAATCAATAGTGCAGTAAAGGCAAAGTCTATATTTTGCCATTACAAGCCCTTAATTCGTTTCGAATAAAATTAAAACAGGAAGTACAAAATGTCATTCAAAATTATATGTGAAAAATATTTGAAGATGCCAAAGGAACAGAGAGAAAAAATACGATATCATGACTAATGGAACGAAGCGAAAAGTCAATAAACTACACACTGAAAACTGACTTTTTAATATCACCAACCATTTGAATGATTAGAAGCTACTGTTTTCATATTTATTTAGAAGGTGTTCCGACTAAACAATGAGTATTTGTTATGCATAGCAATGGCCAATTGCACCTAAGAAAAGAGGGCATTCATTTGCAAATTTATGATAGAGATTTTTGTCACAGTGTGATGAGTTTTCGCTATCTGATTCCCCATATATCATCCCGGTGAATCAAAACAGGACGTGCACCATGTCATGGTGACATTTCTCAAAGTTTCGTTTAAATTTTGAATCCGATAAAGCTTCTGGGGACGGACGAACAAACGATTGAACGGAAGAACGGGCGAACGGACGGATAGACGCCACGATCACTTCAAACTAGCGCTGTTTAATGCGACCATTACAAAATATCCTTTTTTACAAATGACAACGGATATCATTCCACGGTCGTACGTTAGCCTGTGTTCCTGTAGCGATTTTGAATATGAGAAAGGTGCAACCTTAACAAAGCGAAAAATGAAGAATCTCTTTGTGTTCTCCACAACAGGGTCTTGTGCATTCCGAAAGTCATTGTTTTTGCATGCAATTCTCAATCCAATCGTTGCCAGTTGTTTGGCATCATCTTAGTTTGATAAATAATCATCCGTTTTAACCACTTTTCAATCATATAGAGCTCGCTTCGCTCGCGTAATACTATTTTTCATGACTAACCACCAGTTTCATTTCTCGACGGTTGTCACTTGAGCAGCAAATGCAGCTTATTCTTCTAGAGCACCTGAGGTTTTAAAGGGTTCTTTTTTACTCAAGCTTTCTGTGTAGTGTTTTGTGTAATGATGTTTCTCTTTCGTTTCGTTCTGGTTTCCATGTTCTTGTCAGTCTTTTAAGGATTTCCTTCGGTCCTTTTGGTATCTTTGAATTCTGAAGTGCAAGTAGGAGTTGTGTACCATGGCATTATTAAATGATGACTCCGCAAAAGTTTTCCAAAAACTAACCTCGTATTTGGAATGAACGACATCCACTGTGTGGGTAACTCCCGAATGTGAAGCATTGCCATAGTCCCAAAAGATTGGAACCCTTGTGTGACCATGTCCATGATTTTCCTATATTAAGACCCAAGTATAATTGGAAACAAAAAAAGGCATACGATGAAACTATGAGGTATGTTATACCGGAGGATAGACGGCCGAACGTACGAACAGACAGAATAACGCTATAAATACCACTTACAAAACGAAAGTTTTAAATACACTTTATTTCTTTCGCAATATTGAAGAGCTCAATACAGAACTTTTGCGTGCCAAGTTGGAGTGCCTTTTTCACATTTGAAGTTTTTATTCTAGACTACCTCGTCGTTTTACATGTAGACAAGTTTTGGGCCAGACAGATGATGTTACCAAATATTAGGACATTCATCTTAAATTGATGCTTTTATCCCTTTTTTAACTTAATGCTTTGGGCAACAGACTGTCGAAATTTGGTATAACAAGAAAAAGAATAAGTTTTTGTGCTCCTCGATCGAAACTGCCCTCAGTCGAATGGCTAAGTAGATATAAAAAAATCATCATTATGGTGCGGATGTTTTGACTTTCTTGTATGATCTTGGAGGTCTTTTAATGCATCAATAGTAAGTCAAGTGTAGAATAACTATGTGAAAGATCAAAAGTGCATAGTCCAAAGAGACAAGACAAAATTAAAACAAACTAAAAGATAAAAAAAAACAAAAGGAACAAAGGCTTTGAATACGCGAACTCCTTTACAAAACAGGAGCGTAATCAGGTACTCCAGAAGGGTAGTGTCCCCTGTCCGGTGCACAGTACCCTTCGAGAGTCCATAATGTCAAAATTAATGTCTAATCTGCTGGAAGGAATCGCACGAACTCCTATATAAAAAGGAGTAGGACCAAGTGCCCGGAAAGGTAAGCATCCCCTGTCCTGTGTGCAGCACCCGATGTGGAATCTTTTAACTGGTTGAGATACAATATGGATCAACAAACCATAGAATTTAAGGAGAAACGATTTCAACCGTGAATGGTAAAATGAATTGAAAATATTTTGACATTAAAAGTAACGAACCACCTTTATGTGTCATTAAGAGCCATTATTGTAATCACTGAAAGCTTAAAATTTCGTTCTCAAAGGCCAAAGGCCAGTACCGAATTAAAGTTGGACGGAAATAATTTGCAGTAGTTTTTCTTAATGAAATTTTCCGTACTAAAACATTTTAAAATATAATATAACCAATGCCGAATAAACATCGAAATTTTTGGAATGCTTTCTGTACAGTTCAAGCAGAAACCTTTCATCCAAGATCCAAACATAGTAAAAGATGCACTCAAATCCACACAAATCGAAATGTGAAGTCACATCCAACGGCAGTGACAACTGCTTAGAGTTATACCTTTCGAAGCCTTTGATTTTTAAGTGTTTTAGAATTTTAGCAAATACAGCAAATTTCTGTAAAACTTTGTTTGATAACTTTCATGTCAGACAAGTCAGTTATTAAGTTTCCTCAAAACAATCTTAATTCCATCATCAAGTTAAAAGCCGCCTGTTTACATTTCAGTTTTAATGATTCAAACACCCACATCGGCGATTTATGGACTAATGCATTTGCTATTTTAAACAACAACTAATCTATAATTCCTGCCAAAAATGTTATTTTATCTCATATTAATTTTAGGAAATTTAACTATCAATTTATTTTAAAGTGTACAGAATTCAGTTTGACAAATTCGATTTCGCCCTTGTTGAATTATGTGGAGTCCTCTGGATTTAAAACTTCCACCAGCTTCTTGTATAGATATGGTGATATGTACTTCAACTTTTGAAGTTTTTTTTATATAGAAACAGCATTAATTACTTACAGCTTTTGCAGCCCGCTTAATGACAACGCTTAATTTTAGAGAATTGATAAAATATACATGAACTTTAGTGTAACTACGACTAAAGAGACTACAAGTATCAGAAATAATCATGGAGATCTCTTCCAGGTTACACTTCACTTAATCTAAAATTAGCATTGTGCCGTTGTTAAAAGCTAGAGGTAAATAAATAACAAGGCCTGACTTAAACTTTCAATTAAACTGCTGTAAACAGTCTCACTGCATCATTTTTAGAACATAAAATAAAGAAATGTGTAAGAAAGAAAATAATTCCCAAATTATTGAAATTTGTGAAATAATTTGGTTTCTACGAAAATTTAAAGGCAGGCTTATATTTTTGTAAAATTTGACCTTTTGAACATGCTTGAAACTGACGGGTCAAGAGGTCAATCAGTTGAAAATTTCTTAAATGACATGAAACCTGTCGTGCCGTTTTAATATGATGTGCCTGGGTCATGGCACTTTCAGAAAAAATAGGTGTCACTAGAAGTGAACTTCAGATAGAAATTTTATTAGCAAAAATGTTATAATGGCGGCCTATGGAGTTTGATTTACTCTAGTTTAGCCTTTCATAGATGTTCTCTGCACCAAATACTACTTCATGAGACGGTTTCAAACAAAATACATCAAATTTTTCCTTCTTAAAAATGATTTTGCGTATATTTTTATGCACAAACAAATAACAAAATGGGGGAAATTTAGAAAAAAGAGATGCGATATGAATGTCCATGAGACAGCCATCCAGAACGTGTATATCTCAAACTTCTACAGGGTGTCCTAATGCCTTCGATTATGGAATATGTCCATACCCTACGGCAAACTGAAAAAGAACAAAAATGTGATGGTATTCAAATAGAACAACTATCGGCCAATTAATCACACAATGTAAACAAGGAACACTTATACATCATTGTTAAAATAACCTTTAAAACATATAAACCCGTGTAACTCGAACGATAAGTTAACCAAGGATTATAAATGTGCTTCGCTAGGTTAACCCGAAGCTTATTGATAGTTGTCACTTGTATAACCTTAATGCGTTAAAATAATCCCCAGCAGTGAAGTTTAGAAAAAATGTTCCCCGGTTGAAATTATTAAATTGTTCACTATATATTATAATGGAACGAAAGGAATACCATGAAAACCTTTATATAAACTAACAAATTTTTTTTAAAAAATCCTTGAATCTCACCGTTCCGTTAAACAAACTTATCCACAAGGGGTACAAGTTCGACGTTGTAGTCATGACATTAAAACTTATTTTTATTTGTACAGATATTAATAAACTGATCGCATCTTCACACAAATATTAATACATTTGGCATTGCATCCATCTTGTCTTTCTTAGCGTTTATTGACAACACAGTATTGAATCGCCAGACATCTCGTATTAAGAAACTTGATTTTATCATCTGGGATGTCACCCTGAGCTTGCTTTCAGAAACTGCGAGCATTCATTGGAGATGTATCTTCTTTTTGCATGTAATTTTGGGTAATTTTCTTTTTGATTTTTATAGTTTTTCGGTTACTGCTATTTTTCTCTGATTTTTCATTGGTGAGGGATGGGTACCCACTAAACTAGTTTAACCCAACCAAATGTCTAATGTGCCTGTCCCAGGTCAGGTATTGTGGTCATAACGTTGTCTGTGTGTTCAGGTAAGAGCTGTATTATTTTACGCATTCACGATTTTTTGGGGGAGGGTGCGATTTAGAGCTTTTCAGAAGGAGTAGTATTCCACCATTGTTAACCTCTAGATTTGTAAATTCCTCTGTTCTCGTCTTTTGAGTGCAGTCTCTCTGACATTAACCCCATATCTTTTCATTTTCATATTCTGAGAAGATTAACAATGACCTGTATGACAAATAATTTGATGAATATTTTTTGTGCTGTCAGTAACATATACTGTCTTAAATATTTTTATTAACAGATTTGTTTGTAGGGGAGCCGATCCAGTTCAGTGGGAGTGGATTTGTAGAGTTTAACAAGACATTTTACGGTCAAACTAATTACAAACAAACAACAAATTTAACACTTCGAACAAGATCATCAGATGGAATTATATTCTACCAGGGTAATATCACAGGGAGGATCAAAACAGACTATCAGTACCTTTGTCTCCGTGATGGATTTGTAGAATACAGGTTATTACTTATATATTTCTACACAACCTTTCTAAAAATCCAATTTAAACAGTGTAGTAGCCATAGCTATTGACAATATTTTCAAAAAGTTGTGTTTTGAAATACTGTTTTCAGACAAAAATACAATAGAAAAATATTCTAAAATAATGAATCAGATTACGTTATTGTATTTCAACAAATTATTTCTACGCATCAAATATTTTTATCCAGAGCAGAATACCGTAAAGCGATCCAAAGTGTATAATGACATTCCTAACAAAAAGAACGCAAGTATTCTGATACCATAGTAGCAACCATTTCGTACTGACGAGGAATGATTCCAGTCTAGACTGTATTTAACCTTGTTTCAATAATTTACATGAAAACAGTAATATTTAATCCTTTAAAAGTCGCGCTACTGTAATCATGGCACGAGAGTAGAAAACGACACGTGAACACCACTAAGGTATGCAAAGCCGGAGTTTTACAATTGCAATATAACTATGATAAGTTTTCAATGATAAAGTTTAAAGTTTAAAACATCCAAGCGTACATTTTATAAATACCATTTCCAATTTTAGGGAAAAAATGTCACTTTGAATTTAATCCTTAAACTTGGTGTTTTCAAAGTTACACTGTTTCGTTTTGAAATCGTCACATGAAAATTGTGAGAAACAACCTTACCTTATCGTTTTGACAAGACACTATGAAACGAATATACCGCGAGTTGGATATTCGTTTACCACTATGTGACGTCAAATCTGACAGTTATAGGTCATGGCACTGCCATAAAGGACGAGGGTCGTTAAGGCCCATATTTGGCCCAAGAATTTCGCGAAAAAGTGAAAATTGGCTAATATCTATTATTTTATATTTTTTGTATTGAATAATGTCTATAAAAAATCCAACATAATTTTTAGTTTAATTAGTTCTACGATGGTCACATGACACATAGAAATGCTTTAAATGTGAAAATACTAAGAAATTTATTAATTTGATGCAATATTTGATACTATTTTGGCGATTTTAATATAGATCGCACAAAA
>JAULBM010317130.1:0-13760 GCA_032357055.1 Geukensia granosissima | reverse complement strand
ACTATTGCCTCAAGGACGGAGATACCTAGTGCATATTCTTTCACCGGCACAACCTTTAAGAAGGGGAGCCCGATGCAGGCCTTGTCTGGTTGAATTATATGTTTATTTATGAAAAGTCAACTCAATTTGTACTTGACTAACAATAATGATGATAATAGTATTATAAGAGTGATGTTTTGCTAAATGACCTTGAACGCTTAGTCAGTAAGTACAGACATACAGTTAATCGTTTTAACAGGATAACAACGAATACAATGGCAGATAATAATAAATAAATTGTGTTTTATATATTTGAGAGGTCTTTACGCCAATCTGAAATACTGTATTTCAATATTTTTATCTAGGGAGAAGGGCAGAGAGACAAGTACCCTTTTGCATGTTTTCACAAATGTAATAGGTTTTATTGATAAGGGGCTATAGTACCCGAGAATGACAGTAACTTACAAATATTATCACAGGAACTGCAAGTCGAGAACTCCCAAGGTAAACTGATTGGGACAGTGCTCTTTACAAGTAAGCTGGGCACCAGGGGGGAGGGGCTTTTGACCTCTAGGGCTGACAAGCGCGTTGCCCAGGTGGTGAATAGAGAGAGCCCCGCTCTTTTGGGCTTCCAGGTTATAATTTTGAAAGCCTGGCCGTGGACCGTCATGGATGACTTTTAAAATATTCTGTAATATATCCGATGGTTTAGTATAGATATAGGATAAATAAGAGATGTGCTACACGAGTATTAGTCTTTGAGACAGAAATAAAAAAAGTGTAAATTATATCTTACTACAAATCCGTTCCTATACGTGTTGTTACTAATATCGATTTTGACTATTCACCGGCTCTATCTAGTGAGTAACATGACGGGTGCCACTAGTGGAGCAGGAGTTTTTACCTTTCCGGAGCACTTGAACTCACACCGGTTTTTGTATGGGTCATGTTACTCCAGCTTTATTTTCAGTGTAGTGTTGTGTGTTCTATGTTTGTCTTTCGTTTTATTTTGTTGGCCATGGTCTTGTCTGTCTTCTGACTTAACGATTCCTGTCAATTCTTTTGGTATCTTCGAATTCATTTTACAAACATCTACAGGTAGCCTATGCTTTATATATTTATATTGATAGGAAACTATGATCTACTTGTATGATAACAAGCACCTTGAAGTCTTATGTAAGAATGACCTCGGAAAATGCAAAAATTATTTACAAAATGCACAATCTGAATTTTAATAGGTTGAGATGCGACAAAACATTAGATGTTCAATGGTTTAAGCATGTGATACATTGTTGTTGAAAATACAAAATTGGTGTAGATAAGTATGATATACGTGCATATTTTTACCTTTAAAGAAAATCTGGTAAATTGTCAAAGATTCCAAAACTATAATTTTGCGATGTCACATAAAATCTTTATCATCAGAGACAATCGACCGGGGTATTGGCCTATCACAATGGTGACACTAGCGCAGGAGTTTGAAACAATTTCAAAAAGGCTTTTATTCAATTTGTTTATGATTATATGTGTCTTTTACAAGAAAACCTTTAGTAAGTTTATACATTTTTACAACAAAGTTGACTTTCGGATTGATTGAGGATAATGCCTCGTTTTTTTTTTAAATATAAAATAAAATTTTGCCGGTCATGTTATTTTTTTCAAAAGGGCATGTTTGACTTTATTAGCTATCGAATCCCTGGATACTATTCAGTGGTATCAATGAGGAACCTACTGTTGTGATAAAAAATATAACAGGGGACACAAAGTGCATTACTCAAACTATTATAGACAAGGTCAAAGACCCGATTAAGATTTATTTCTGACAACTGACAAACACAAAAAGTATTTACGTCATTCCATATTATATTGTTTTAAGATAAAATTCTTCCAGCTAATTGAAAAAATTAAAACATGAGGAGTTTTCGAGCAAGCGAATCGAATCTGCAACTTTTTTCTTGTTCATTTATTTTTGATTAGTATTGTCTGTCATAAGTGTCAATTCAAGCTTTTTGATCTGTCTTATAGAACTGAAAACACAAAAATCCTAGATTGTAGCAAAATCTTCCCGTGAAGTAAATTACAACTTATTTTTCACTTTATGCACAAAAATGATTTAGGAAGAGCCTTAAGTGTAGTTCCAACTTAAAATATAACAAATATGTCAGATGGTCGGTTACATCAGCATTTTAAAATTCATATTCTATTTGTTTGTTTTAATGCGAATACTTTAGGGTTAATAATAGTAAACATTTTAGCAGGGAGACTTTCAAAGACAGTTTAATTTGTAATGCTTATATGTACAAATGTATGAATTATCTCCCTTTAAAGCATTGTTCTGTAATATAATATTTGTAAAATAGCTTAAAAATGCCAAAAAGGGAAACAATACCTTAATCTTATTCAAAACAAGCCATATAAGGCCATGAATTTTAATAGCTATCTTACTGCACCAAAAACACTTGTCAAAGATTATACAATCAAAAACGGATATGACGTAACATTTTCAAGTTTTTATGCTTTGTCATTTGCCTGGCAAAGACATAAAGACATGTAAAGAGAGAGAGAGAAAGAGAAATTATAAATTCACATGCACGACAAAAGACGCATACGAAAAAAGTAAGACAAAGCACACATACACAATACACGTCGTCATGAAAATAGGTAACAAAAACCAAGGGAAAACAACATACAGTAACCTCCCGTGTTTAGAAGCTAAGTCACTTTGATCTTCTTTTCAGTTAACGCCGAAGATTTATTGAGGAAGTACTACTTCTTTTCAGTTAATTGGTTCTATTATAAACTCCGTTATTGGAGCACATTTTGTTATTGGGCCATATTTTGCGTATGTTTGTACGTTCATTCGCAATGACCGGGAGCAAAAGAAAAGTCTCTATGAGATTTACAATGTAACAGGGAGATAACTCTCTTTGCGGGGTTAAACAAAAGTCCTGTTAAATGACCATAAAGAAGTAGCACATAACATATAAGTAGTTGCAAAATTTATTTCTAATCTCAATGCAACAATATATACAAGTAAATGGTTAAAATCATTTTTTATTTTTGAAAATTTAGTATTTTTGAAGAAAAAAAATTAGAATGGAAAATTCCCGACCCAAAACAATCTTTATGTGCCTAAAAAGTATCTGTTGAGGGCATTACTTATATTTTTATACCTTATTGGACGACTCAATAGGTTCTATTTCGTGATAAAAATATTCCCAAGATACAGGTTTAAAATTCTACGGCGTAAGGTTTACAGAGAGTAGAATAATCTCAGCAACCGCTAGACAGAGACAAATGAAACTTTTGACAATGGTTATATTTTTAATAGCGCCCCTGATTAGCCTTAGAGTAAGTTAGGGGAATATGAAACTGAAACCTGGCTCTGTAATTGCATTTTAGATGTAGTATATGCCAAAAGTGTCGGATTTTGTTACCCCCCCCCCCCCCCGATGGGATTGGAAAAGTAGAGAGTCTCAGAGTATATCATTCCTTTGTCACGCAACTCCTAAATAGTTATTTGGAGTAAGTCATTGAAACCTGACAGTTATTCCGTTTGAGAAGAAGACTGCCAAAAGTTTAGGATTTTTAAAAACCCCCTTATGGGCTTAGATATACAAGTAGCCCAAGGTACATAATTCCTTAGTCATGCAATTCCTCTCTCGTATTTCTAATATGGAACTGAAACTTAGCCAATTATTGCACTTTAAATAAGTAATGCAAATGTTTTGGTCTGGGATTCAGAGTTAGCAAAAGAATATTTCATTCTTATTTTCAGTATAATAATGTTAAAGCAAGTTTTTGACCAATTTTCTTGTCTTTTATAGTATTACTATTTTAATTTGTTTGAATTTGAGTGCTTCTTTTACGATGTTTGGATCTCGTTTTTAAATTGTTTTAGTTGTAATGCTACTAATGAGTGGTTACTCGTTGAAATTTACACATTTCATATTAAAATTCAACATATTTTGTCAAGATCAGTAAACGTGTATTCATCAAATGTCGAGTTATCTTAAAAGCAGTTTAGATCTTCACCCTAAATTATATGTTTGTTTAGTTGTTGTGAAAAAATTCCATATGCCTCCCATGGGTAAACCCCGATAATTACAAATTACCTCAAAACGGTGTTTTCTCTAAGTCAGCATAAAAATACAACTTTAGGCACACCAGAATATCGGCCCTATACCCCTCATTTAGAATAACAAGCCACTGCTCTAAAACAGTTCCTATCTCCAGGGCATGAAAAACATCTTCCATGGCTACCCCGGAGATCTGTATTTTCTCCTTATTTCTATTATATCAAGTTTTATTGAAAACTGTTGTTACAAAGATTTCACAATCGAAATACCATTCCTTTAGTTTTAATATACGACAGAAAGACACGATTTACATCTGACATAAGTTAACAACAAAATTTGACTGCGTGTAAAACTGTTCTGGATAAACACACAGAAAAAAAAATAAAACAATTATACAAAATTATAACGATGTTGGAAATTTTTTAGTTGACGAATTTATGCCAGAAAGATACGCATATCTTAAATAAGATAAAAATAGCCAAGAATAAGACACGGATTCAATTTATTATTTTTGACCTTAGCAAAGACTTTTTTGGTCGAAAGTTGGGCAGAAAAGAATTACTTTCATCTTGTTTTTCAGTTTCATATTTTACATGTTTGATTTGTTTTGCCTATCTTCGACCTTAGTCATTTTCCTAGCAGTTTTGTGAACCGCCTTGTTGGTGTGATAGTTAGTGTGTCCACCTCGAGTGTGGAAGTTCGTAGGCTCAATACACGGTCTGATCAAATCAAAGACATTAAAATTGGTATTTGCTGCCTTTCCGCTAAGCACGCAGCATTTAGGAGTAAGAGCCAGGAGTCAGAATAATATGTCTGGATAAAATGGCATGTCTTCCTGCAGACTGTTTCTTTCGTGAGCTAGCACGTTAAAATCCGGCTCACCATGAATGTCTAGTGCATAGCAGGGTTCATTCATTAAAATTCATTCATATGCTCTTGTTCTGAATATGCATGCAATCTTAGCTGGACGTTAATCAACATCCAATCAATCAATCATGCAATTTTGTGTATAGTCACGTAGCATTTATTCTTTTTGTTTACAGATAATATCTGACAGTAACTTTAATCTATTGTAAGTTGAAGGCCAACTGTCACATATGGATCATGTTTTCATTCATGATGTTTTATGACTAATACAAATTATTTTGATTCGAGCTACCATTTGGCAATGTTGATATTCAGGAAAGTTTACTTAGTCGTCATAAGTTTTCAGGTACCACGCACATTAATAATTCTTTGCAATGTTTCATATTCAAATTCTTTTTAATTTATCTCACGTCGTATTTCTGCATGTGTACAAAAAATGTACGTCCAAGTTAGTACTTGTGCCAGTTAAATTGTTTTTTTTTGTATTGATACAAATGTATGTGTAAAGTAAAGGCAAAATTAGTTTGGATCGTAACCTTGTGACAAGGGTGGGATTTCATCCTTGTTGAAGGACTTATGAAAAACTCTGGACGATTTCCTCTATCGATCAGTTTATTACGGAAATAGAGTACTTATATATAGTCTCCTTTACATTTACCCCATATCGTCTTTTCAGTCAGAAAATGTAGTAAAAACTCCAATGGTTATGTAAAATCCGATAAATATGATTAAAACGATGGCCAAGCTAACACATGTAATATTTATTATAGAGTAGAATACATAGGGGGGAGATCAGCAAAGTCAACAAAGTCAAACAGACATAGAGAACAAACCAGAAAAAAAGATGAAAGCTTAGATTCTATGGAGTACTTTACATTTAAGGATTAAGATCTGGTGCTTCTAAGATGATGATGTCATCTGTTTGTAATCGCAAATGGAAAGAATTAGATGATACCAGAAAGGGATGACATAAATCGTTAAGTAAGTAGACAGACAAGAACATGACCAACAAAGGCAAATTAATACTCACAACACTTCATTGAAAGCTAAGTCTAGATTAACAATTGAATTTACTTTGGATTTCTTTTATACTTTGGCTAGGTTTTACATTCATTAATTATAGATATATAAAGTTTGTAGAAGCATGATGAAACATTTTTGGAATGCACTTAATGGACGCAATCTAATTTATATTCAAGCCAGGTTCTTCTAAAATTGATATTTAATCTACTTATTATTTTGAATCATATAAGAATAATTTTGTCTGTACCTTAAGAATTACAACCTGTTGTTGAAATCTCTAGTTTCAAATATTGTTGCAAAAATAAGAATGAAATCAGGTGATGGGCTACTTAATAAAGTACAGTGAAACCTGGCTAAACCGAACCCTGAGTAAACCTAAAACCTGTGTTAACCAAACCTCATCTTTAGTCTAAGTTTTAAGAATCCGTACAAAAATCTGCCTCTCTAAACTATACAAAACTTTTGATCCCAAGGGAGTTCTCATAAGACAGGTTTCACTGTATATAATATTTAAATTCAATAGCGGTCTATTCTGAAATGGAGCTGACCCTAAAAAATTCATAAACCAACACCAAATCAAATATCGTCTAAAAATGATCCTGCAAACCAACCCCGTTCGGCGACACCTTTGCTAGGGTGAAGTCCTGATTTGTATTAGTCATAAATAAACTTATGAATGCGATTGCTCAATATGTTACAGTTTGACCTTCAATTTACCATAGATTATACTTACAGTTATAAATATCGATATTTTTATACATATTTTCGCACTTGGATATGCATAGATATTATAATAAATCGATAAAATCAAAGCTATCAAGTCAAAAACAGTAACCGGCAAAGAATGAGGTATGGAAGAGTCGACTTATGGTCCATTAAAAGGTCAAAATCCTTTTTAGAATATATTACATTTACTGCTAAAAGAGTATGATAAGATAATATAGCAACTTGGTATAGGAAAAATATTTTTATTATGTTGTAAAAAGTTAGACTTAGTATGAACGATAAGAGCGCTAAACCAAAATCTACTTTTTGAACACACGTTGTTAGTGCAGTACTATTGAAACAACGGATCACTTTATATTGCATGTCATCTCTATGATCTTCAAAGACAGGTGTATCTGAAAACCTTTTCAATAACCTGTTGGTTACAAATGACAAGATACTCTTTAGATAACAGGAATTTGTACAGAGTATAAAGTAGATATGTCCTTGGCAATGAAGTTTTTTTATATCTAGCAAACGGTTCGATATAAAATAGTTGAATTAATGTTAATTAAACATTAATTTCTCTTTTTTTTCTAACAACCAACAGTACATGCGTACATTACTTACAGTAGCGGCCTGGCGACAGTTATACGCGAGACTGGCAATTTTCTATCAGCAATAGCTACCTAGTGTTCAATTTTCCAGCTTCATCAAACGCTCATCAGCGTTTTGACAGCCAAAAGCTTTCAACGATTTGAACCCTAGCTAGCCACAGTTGAGTACTCGCCAACCCATTTTGAACACTAGCCAGTTACCGTTTAAAGTTTTTGAACGTTGTCATAATGAATTTAAATAAAGTTTCATCTGTAAATTTTGTTATTGTTGCAATTATTTTATATCATTTGCATTGCCTCTTATTAAAACAATAATGATGATAAGGATGACAATAAAAAGATTAATTATAATGATAATGATATCAATCAATCAATCAATAATAATAATAATAATAATAATTATTATTATTATAATAGTAATAAAAGTATTATTATTTTATTCATCAACTTTATCATCATTCATGAATCGTGTTCTAGCTTGTTAACAATAATTTTTCAAAACCAATTCACACCTTTCTGTGTATTGACAATAAATATGTCACCTTCTTTTCATCTTCAATAAAACCAAAATAGATACATGTATAATACAGACTACCTATCGAGGTTATAAAAGCCATATCGTAATAAACATAACACCTATTAATTTGTGAAAAATAATAAAAGAAAACATTTTTGGATGATGTGTTATGCGCACATCTACCACACTTCTGGTGTTTTTTTTAACAAACTTTATAAATATGTACACCATTTTTTCTTCGTATTTTTTGTTGAATCTCTCTCTGGTTATGTTCCTCTGCTAGAGGATCTAACATTTTTCCCCGGAAGTACGCTGATATTCGACTTATCTTAGTCACATTCATTAATAATTTCTAGCAATTTCATGTGCATGTAGGCTGTCGAGGAGTAAATCGAAGCTAGTGAGCGTTCAACGATCGCGTTCAAAGGTTCAACGATAGCTAACTAATAGTCAGAAGCTTTCAACCGTTGACATCCGGGCTTTCAACAGTACATGGTGATTGTTCAAAATCGCTTTAAATTTGCAAGCAAATACATATATATTTATATCTCATCAAATGTAATGCAAGCAACAATCCTCCAATAAAAAGTTGTTGCCCAAAATCTTTTTGAAAAAAGCTTTTTCTCATCCTGAAACTTTAATACGAAGATGTCAAAAGGGAGCGATTATGGTAGCATTTGGAGTAAAATGCTGAATTTGAGGACCCCCAATATCAGATACTCTACCTGACAGAATTAATTATTGTGACTATAAAAAGGAATAAATTATTTACGATTTCAGTCGGAAAATGTAGTAAAAATTCCAATGGTTAAGTACAATCTGATATATACATATGATTAAAACGATGGCCAAGCTAATACATGCGATATTTATTATAGAGTAGAATACCTAGGTGGAGATCAGCAAAGTCAACAAAGTCAAACAAACATAAAGAACAAACCAGAAAAAAAAAAGATGAAAGCTTAGATTCTATGAAGTACTTTTCATAGTAGGAGTAAGATCGGGTGCTTCTAAGATCTGTTTGTAATCGCAAATAGAAAGAATTAGATGATATCAGAAAGAGATGACATAAATCGTTAAGTAAGTAGACAGACAAGAACATGACCAACAAAGGCAAATTAGAACACACAACACCACTTTGAAAGCTAAGGCAAGATTAACACTAACCCAACAGATAGTAGGGTAAG
This sequence comes from Geukensia granosissima, assembly GCA_032357055.1. Classification (NCBI taxonomy): domain Eukaryota; kingdom Metazoa; phylum Mollusca; class Bivalvia; order Mytilida; family Mytilidae; genus Geukensia; species Geukensia granosissima. The sequence continues at coordinate 4,786 of JAULBM010317130.1, read as the reverse complement.
TGCAGGTACTGTGGAAGGGAAAATAAATTACAGTCTATTTAATTATGAATATCATCTTTATTAAGATGTTTTATCCTTAGGTTTTTAATTAATTGATTCTACAACGGTTACAAAGTACACAGAAATTGCTTGATTGTGAAAATACTATGAAATGTATTAGAAAAATTATAACACTGTGGTTTGTAAAATTCCTGCATTGTTCTCTTTATATTTGGTTTATCAGCGTTTCTTACATCATGAACTGTATATTTCATTTGGTCAATGAATATAACTACACATTCAAAAGTTAATTTATATTCGTAAGTGTTTTACCTATTTTCAACTCTAGCTTTTCTGAAGAATGTTAGTCCAGAAAAAAAGATCTTCACGCTGTTCCATTCGGTTTTTGATTATTCAATGAACGTATGTAAGATGCGGATCGTGTTTCTGGCATACATTCTTTAATCGTTCATTTCAATAATTTGAGGTAACTGACTTGTAATTTAAAACAGTATTTTGAATTAATCTCGAATAGTTTTTCAAGTTCCTAATCAGATATCCAAGGATGATTTAAAACAAAATGTTTGTGTTAGAGTTGTTTACCTTTGTGGTTATTACCGCCATGTAGATGTTAACGCGAGCATCAATGAGGAGCGTGCATGTCTCCATAAACTGTCATGAGTATTCAATTTCTGCAACTTCCGCAACCTGTCTGCATGTCATATATTCTTCATAACATTGTTTATCTATTTGTATATAATAGAATTCGGTCAACGTATTTGGACTTTTTCAAACTAGTTAACCAATTTTGCACCATTGTAGTCTTTCATACTCATTTTAAAAATGGTGACATTTAAAAAAGACAAAATAAAGATGACTAAACACAAGATATATTGGTGGTTTTCTGAGTCAATTAGGACTTGTATTGACTTGTCTTTATACCATATATAAGGCATTTGTTTGCTTTTTTTTTCTGAACATATTTGACAAGACATTATATATGAAAATGAAAAGATATGGGGTAAAGATCAACGAGACAACATTAATTTCAACCACGGGAAAAACAAAGCGAATTACAAATATAGAGGTCTCCACAACCACAGCTAGTTTTAATGTCTGGACTAGAATGTCGCACTTAAAGACCACAAGTTGGACTACAACTCCTTGTGAAAAGCTTCAAGTTCCCCTAAATTAACGAAAAATCATGTATTCGTAACATAAAACTGCTTTTACCTGAATATTATCAAAATTGTGCATGTAACAAAACAAAACAATGAATCCCGTGCTTGAGGTGTTTGCTCTCAGTTTTTGCTTATGGAATATGTGTCGGGAAGATAGTATTTTCCTTTATTGTTGTTCATTTGAATCTTAATCTTTTTACGTATGGCAATTGACACTGTCACAAACACGGCCTGTATTCATTTTGTTCATTTTGGCGAGTGTGCATTGATTTTGTCACTGTCTGGAAATATATTAATATTTGACTAATGCAGTTAACTGTAACTTCCCATGTTTTGGCCCCTAGCGAAGTTCATTCAGAAAAGCGCTTTGTACGCAAATAAAATGTTAAAATTCAAATAAGGAAACGATTGCCGTCTCTCCGGTATTTATTCCATATCCTTTTATTTTATAAAGAAAAGTTAAGATCACGATTCCGCGACCAAATTTATCCGGGCGAACTATATAGAATGTAAGGAGACCAAAGAATCAACAAAATCTGCTTCTTACCTAGATTTATTGAATAAGAGGGAAACTAAGAATTACGACAAACAGGATGACCTCAACTTTCATATTGTAAACTTTCAATACCTATTATGTGCCCTTTCTACGGGATTTATGTTTCGCAGTTGATTCGATACTTTCGTGCCTGTTCCAAGTATCACGATTTTTTGAAAAGAGCATTGCTGTTGTCGTATAAATGACAACAACAAGGATACATCCGATCAAGGTTGAAATCGTCCCTCTAAAAATTCTATTGGCGCCATCATAATTTGGTCGATCCATATGGTATCAGTGTATCTTAACCAGTAATAGACTCGTTACTGATAATACTACTATAAGTTTACCTCTTCTCGGATTACCGTTAACCCGGATTAGAGTTTAAGGATTCCAAGACGGGTATTGCGAGCAAGACAAGGGAAGCTTACCATTCATTCTATTCCTGTTTTGTAAAGGAGTTCGTGGATTCCAAGCCTTTGTGCCTTTTGTTTTCGTTTTATCTTTTAGTTTGTTTTATATTTGTCTTTGATCTCTCACACGGGTATTCTATACTGGACTTGGGACAGGCACGTGAGACATGTTGTTGGGTTAACAATTTTAGTGGGTACCCAACTCTCCCCCAACGATGGTCAAAGGCAAAAATCATGGAAAATAAAAGACGTAACCGACGAACTATAAAAATCAAACAGAAAGTCATCCAATCCGACTAGAGAGTACCTCCATTGCAATTGATATACTGAACAAAATTACATCGAAAAAGAAGATACATCTATATTGAATGTTCGGAATTACTGAAAGCAAGCTCATGGTGCGATTCCTGATAATAAATCATCGAACCTCATGACATCAAACACAATATATCTGACGTTATACTTATTGTAATAAAATATGAAGTTAAGGAAGGCAAGATGGATGCAATGCCATATGTATTAAAATTTGCGTAAGGATGCGATCAGTTTATTAATATCTGTAGCAACAAAAACCAGTTTCAATCTATTGACTACAATGTCGAACTAATAGACTACAAAACGGGGTTTCATAGTTATAGAAACTAGAGCAAAGATTAAACAGTAGAAATTTATGGACTTATTCCCTCATGAGCAATATAATTAAGCTACAAATCCGAACGAATAAGGAAAAACATGCTATTAATATCCAGTTTTAATTAAAAATGTTGAATAAGCCCTGAAAGTGACGTCATAATGACCTCACAATGCATGTCTTTTGCCTTATCTTGTGCATTTTTTTCATTCCCATTATAATACTTTATTTTTAGTCATATGTTATGAAAATTAAAATATATTTGTTTACCAAAAATATGCATTCAAGCTACTTCTATGGCAGTTAAAAATGTAAAGTCTATGAAGAATATGAAATTGGATTTATTGGCGCATTGAAAGTTAAAGGCCTCCAAATATAACCGATTTATATGTCAAACGAAAGTATAGAATTATACAGAAGTTAGAATGTGTTATAATCCTGATTGTATAATCAAGTTACGTTAATATGATATTAAGAAACGGGTATCGTGCTTTAAGTATGATATTTGTTCCATTTAACGATGTCAAATCCATAAAAAGTTGAACCTTTCAATTTCTTCTATACAGTCTATGATGATTTAGCTCCTGAAGAAAAATTAAAATCAAAAGGTCAACATTTGGCAGGTTCAACTCGTGATGAACGACATAAAAGTTTACCATTGATGGATAAGAAAAATAAATTTTGATATGCTATATGCCAATTTCAAGGTGTAACCTCTCATCAGTAGCAGAAAAAAACTCAGTACAAAATATTCAAAAATGAAAATACATTTATGAAGAATATTACATGTATTTAACCAGATATATCTCAGGTGGCCCGAAAAGGGAAGGATTTCCTTCCTCCTTGATTCAAATAAAATATTTTCATCAAAGCAAGCATCAATGACACGGATTTTAAGTTAATTTATGTACACCTGGACGATTGAATTATCTGAATGAAGTTGGGTGTCAAGGAGGTGTTTCTGTAGTGATAAGATTATTCGCTCATTTGAATATTTTTCCTATGAAATTTATAGATGTTTCACTCAGTCACGTCCTAAATGTATTCGTCCTAAGACAGGAATTTGTGGTACTGTGGAAGTCGTTATTAGTGTGTTTCACTGTTTCTCGTTTTACTTAGTATCTCGACAAGTCTGTTTTTGTAACTTTTAAATGCAAAATTACATATGTTAAATTATCACTTTTTGTTTGGGGGTGTAGCTTTCCTTCCCATGTGAATTTTTCCACTTTTGAAATTGTCAATGATTGGTTGATTTTAATTTGAAGTTATCTGATGGCTGTTTTACAGAAAAGTATACCATACCTCCTATTTCTAGTTCCAAGTTAATTTTATCAAATGTTAGCCGAAATTTCTGTTTAAGGTTCGAATCCAGATGTCGCTTGGGACAAATAAAAAAAAAATTGCTTGCAACTAAGCGCCTCTTGGCAAATATTTCAAATTATCCTTTGTCATAAATAACACCTCGTTGTTAAACATTGAAAAAAAAATTCTGCGTCTGTTTTGACAAATTACTATGAAAGCCAAATAAGCCATACAAGTACGTACCAAAATAGTTATATCATGACTGTTTGTATGTAGGTTAATATCAAATCTGGTAAAATATAATAAGCCGACAAAGATATTTCGGAAAGGGAAGAAAATTCCCACCGGATTGAAAATGATTGTGTCACAGTTTGAGGTTTTTAAAATACTGTGTTGGAATCATAAAATATGCTTACGATGAATGAAATATGTAACGATCAAGATTACAATTCAAAAATATTATTAAATTGATTCTTTCCAAATTGTTCAATGATAATCAGGTTTCCAGAAATATACCTTGATAATGCTTAAATTATGCTAGACAGTGGGCGAAGCGTGAAGAAGAGGAACTTGACACCCTTTCCGAATGGGTGAAGGCTGTGCGGTCATTGATACAAGTACGTATTCACAAGTTAAAAAGATCAATGAATACACACGCGAAATCGGTTTTCAAAGATCCGAGTGTTGCCAGACATCTCTCTGAACTGCATGACAAATATGTTGTCGTCCCCGCCGATAAAGCCCC